>VZQC01014885.1:2398212-2427411 GCA_009823505.1 Rhizomys pruinosus
GGGGCTACAGGGAGACCCTGTCTTGAAAAGACCAAAAAAAAAAAAAATAACATTGATATTTAGTAATAAATTACCAAACTCATATAAGATGCTAATAATAAGGGATACACACACACACACACACACACACACACACATATATATATATATGTATATGTATATATATTATATATATGTATATTATATATACATATACATATACATATACATATATATATGTGGGTGAGGGATTATGGGAGAATTCTTTGTTCTTAATACTTAGTCTGTTCTATAAACTTCAGACTACTAAAAAAATCAGACTATTAATTGAAAAAAAGCTTAGCAGGCACTATCTTAGGGGATGAGCATACTAATTGACTTAAGGTGTTATAAACATAAAAGTTGGAAGGAGGGTATGCTATGTGGAGTAGGCCTGGCCAAAGCCAGGTTTTCAGTTGGGATTTAGAGAGAGAGGGGTAGGGCAGAACTTGAGGTAGTGCAAAACTTACAAGGAGTGGAAATGAAGTTTGAATATGTTCAGTCACTCAAGAACACTCAACAGGATGATGATACAGGTTATTTGGTTCTGTCTTGGGGATGGCTTCCTCTACTGTCTCTACATTTTATCTTTCCTAATGCCTATAGATCTATTAAAAAGTTTCCTAGGGGCCTAGAGAGATGATTCAGCAGTTAAGAGCACTGGCTGCTCTTCCAGAGTTCCCAGGTTCAGTTCCCAGCACTATATGACAGTTCCAAGGCATTCGTTGCCTTCTTCTGGCCTCTGTAGCCAAAGCATACAGGATGTTCACTTACATACATGCAGGTGAAATACACATAAAATAAATAAATCCAAAAATACTATAAGGGTCTCACATTTCAAACATAAAAGCAAAAGAAAAACTACAATAAAGGCAAAAACATAGATAATGTATAATTTAAATACCTATGATAATAGTTGAAGAGAGGGAATTTTATCATGGGTATAGATCTATTTATTAAAACATTAGCAAGAAGACTTGTTGTCTGTAATATAGCTTGGTAGCAAAGATACAGTTCGAAGCAATTTGAATGTTAGAAAAATGTAGCAAAAGAGGAATCTCCTGAGATTCACTGATTTTATCTAATATGCAAATAATTATATTCCCAAATAAGATCCAGAATATAAAGAAAAATCATGTTAGAAAAGATAATCACTGATAATTAATCAAAAACTGAAAAAAAAAAAACCAGTCCCTTAGAAGAGAGCACTGTGAAACCCAAGAAAGATAACAGTTCTTAGACCGATAGCTGGAAACATCACAAAGGATTGGTGAAAACCAACAAAGATCAAGACCTTTAACAAACATACACAGAATTATATTATTAATATATTATTATATTACTTTAAAGGGGAACAAACACATGAATAACAAAAACCATGAAAAATAGAGGAAGTTGCAATGGCTTCTTTTTTTTTTTTTGGTCTTTTCAAGACAGGGTCTCCCTGTAGCCCCAGCTGTCCTGGAACTCACTCTGTAGACCAGGCTGGCCTTGAACTAACAAAGATCTGCCTGCCTCTGCCTCCCAAGTGCTAGGATTAAAGGTTTGCACCACCATGCCTGGCTTCAATGGCTTCTTAAAAGGGCTTTAAAATATACATGCAAGAGACAAACATCTACCTGCTCTCTCAGAAAGATTTTGCAGCAGCCTTGGCCACCTTCGTGGAGCTCAGTACTAAAGCCAAGATGTCCATTGTGGGCCTGGGCATGTGGAAGTCTCATCCAGGCAAAGTCAAGGAAGCAGTGAGGGTGGCCATTGACACTGGACATCACCACATTGACTGTGCCTATGTGTATTATAATGAGAACGAGGTGGGAGAAGCCATCCAGGAGAAGGTTCAAGAGAAGACTGTGAATTGAGCGGATGTCTTCATTGTGAGCAAGCTGTGGTCCACCTGCCTTGAGAGAAAACTGCTGAAGGAAGACTTCAGAAGACCTCACAGATCTGAAACTGGACTATCTGGACCTCATAAAGGCACAGGGACTTCATAAAGGCAATGTTCTCACCTGTAAAAGAGAAGAAAAAAAAAGAATATGACATGAAAAAAATCCTATTGAAAAATACACATACAATAAGTACATTAATATATGTTTATACCTGAAGGCTACATAACAAAAACCACAGTGCTAGGCAAGAAAACCCTCCCTTCCAGTTGTTGGTCAAGGTATTCCAAATGACACAAGGACTTGCCACAGCCTTTGCCTCCAAGAATGTGAGGTAAGACTATTGCTGATGAAAGGTTACACTTCAAGACTGAATTTCATAAAGATCAAGGGATTAACTCATCACCAGTTCCAGGAATTTCTTCAAAGTGGTGAAGCTGACAAGTGGCATCACTTGCTTTTTAAAAGAATGGCTAAGTTGAGATCGAATATTGAAAAGATTTTGTGACTTTTGACATGGTATCAAAAAGAAAACATGCTTTCAGATTCAGCAATTTTGGTGGATTTAAACACTCATTTAAATGACTTAAACACAACTTCATGGTGAAAATCTGCTTATAACACAATGTTCTAAATCATAACATCATTCCTTGATGAAACTGAAATAATGACAAACTCAAATTAAGACAAACTATATTAGTATTGCCATTGCTCTTTGTTTCCTGACAATAGGATGGTAAGACCCTATTGCTGAACACATGACATACATGGGTCACAGAATGAAAAAAGAGAAATCAAGCTGGTACTGAACCTCAAAGCTTCATCTCTGTCAGCTAGCTTTCATGGTGCTAGAAGGTGCTATGCATGATATTTGAAGAGATAAATAATTATCACATCTCTGAATCTTTTGAGCTACAATAGCACCTGACATGAAAAATATACCTACTGGTTTAATAGTGGCACATATTTAGGGAGGAACCAACCACTTTCTGATTGGTCTTAAGATCTACTTCCCAAGATGGAGCTCATTCTTGACATTATTATAAGGGCCAAGAACTTGTAGCTAGATAAGTCACAGGCCATAAGTCACAACCACTATTACCTACTACTATTTTAAAAATTTGTTCTTCATTACTATTTTTAGTTTATTATATGTTATGAGTGCATTGCCTTTATGCAGGTAGGGTTACTCATCTCCTGCAAAGCCCAAAGAGGTCAGATGGGTATTGCATCCCCTGGAACTGGAGTTACAGACAGTTGTTAGCTGCTATGTGGTGCTGGGAATTGAACCCAGGTCCTCTACAAGAATAACCAATGCTCTTAAGTACTGAGGCAACTCTCCAGCCCCACAGCTTACTACTATTATACTGCTGAATGGACATAGTAGTTAACTGACTCTTAATGACTTTTGTTGTATATATTATATATATTACAGCATATATATGCCTATATATAATTATATATGTATGTATTTCAGTGATGGAAATTAACACAGAGACCCACAATTGGTCAATGTGCAGAGAATAGAGATTGAAGCATGCTGCACCCTAAATGGGACATCTATAGTGCACCCTCACTTCTAAAGGTTCAGAGGTGATTGAAGCAGAGGGCAGAAAGTATATGAGTCAGAAGTGGTGGAAAACTTCAAGGAAACAGATGGTGGGGTTGTTTTACATATGAACTCACAGCAACTGACAGCATGCACAAGACCTGTACAAAATCAAGCCAGATAAAACTCCAGCACAGAGGACAGGAGGTGGGCAAGAAGCCCCAGCACTAGCTGAGGAATTATTGGCAGTTGATAGCTGCTATGATAGAGAGAATCAGTTTTTTTAAGGACGTGAAGTCAGGGAAGTTGACCAGGATCGAAGGGATTTACTTACATCCAAGAATATTTGGGGGCACAATAGAGTCCATAGGCATTAAAAAATAATAATATAAGACATGACATTGTAGGGGGTATTTAAGGAGAGGTGGACTTAAAGCCCATACAATGGGAGGTAACGCATATGTGGTACTGTAAACATAGCCAAATACATATGACTGAAGAGATGATAGACCTTAGAAAAGTCCCAAGGCTGCCACATCCCTAGACAAATAAAATATCTTACCATATGCTAAAAATGGATCATTATATTTACAGACAAGTGTGCCAGTCACCACTCATCAAAGAAGTTTCGTTATTTCTTCCTGTCTGTTGGGTTTAGGGTTCATTTGTTGTTGTCTCTCAAGTGTTTTTCTGTTGTTTTTTTTTTTTTAATGTGGACATTTAGGGCTATAAATTTCCCTCTTAGGACTGACTTTAATGTATCCCACAGGTTTTTTTTTTTTGTGTTGTATTGCCATTTTCATTTAGTTACAGGAATGCTTTTCTTTCTTTCTTTTTTTCTTCCCTGACCCACTCATTGTTCAGGATTGTGTTGTTTAGTTGCCATGTGTTCTTATAGTTTGTAGGGCTTACCCTGGTGTTAATATTGAGCTTTATTGCACTGTGGTCTGATAGAATGCATGGAATAATTTCAATCCTTTTGTATTTGTTGACAATTCTTTTGTGTCCCAGTATGTGGTCAATTTTGGAGAATGTTCTATGGGGCACTGAGTAGAAAATATATTCTCTGGTGTTTGGGTGGAATATTCTGTAGATATCTGTGAGGTAGATTTGGTGTATTGTATTGTTCAGTTCTGATGTCTCTCTGTTTACTTTTTGTCCAGTTGACCTATCCAGGGGCCTCAGTGGGGTACTGAAATCCCCCGCTATTAGCATGCCAGGATTAATCTGTTTCTTGAGGTCTTGAAGGGTTGTGTTTATAAAGTTTGGTGCACCAGAGTTTGGTGCATAAAAATTAAAGATTGTGAAATCTTCTTGGTTAATTGTTCCATTCATAAGGATATAATGGCCATCTTTGTCTTTTTTGATTAATGTTAATCTGAGGTCTATTTTGTCTCATATTAGAATAGCCACCCCTGCTTGCTTTTTGGTACCATTTGCTTGGAATATTTTTTCCATTCTTTCACTCTAAGGTGGTGTCCGTCCTTGAGGGTGAGATGGGTTTCTTGTAGGCAGCATATAGATGGATTCTGTTTCCCAATCCATTCTCCCAGTCTATATCTTTTGATTGGGAGTTTAGATCATTAATATTTAAGGTTATTATTGAGAGATGCATGTTGTTTCCTTTCAACTTATTTTTCATTTTCATTCTTGGTCTAGGTATTTACTCTGTTATGTTTTTGGTACTTTCTCTCTTGGGTTGCTTAAGGATAGTTGCTCCTTTCCTCTGTTCTTTGAATTGCTTTGAGTATTTTCTAAAGTGTTGTTTTTTTTGACATGTGTTCTTTCATTTTGTTTATGTCATGAGAGATTTTTCTTTCTCCTCCAACTATGATTGACGTTTTTGCTGGGTATAGTAATCTGGGTTGGCATCTAAAGTCATTTAGCACTGGGCCTACTTTGGTCCATGTTCTTCTGGCTTTCATAGTTTACACTGAGAAGTCAGCTGTAATTCTGATGGGTTTCCCCTTATATGTAACTTGTTTTTCTCTTGTAGCTTTCAGTATTTTGTCCTTGTTTTGAGCATCTAGTGTTTTAACTATGATATGACATGGGGAATTTCTTTTCTGGTATTGTCTATTTGGTGTTCTATGTGCTTCTTGTATTTGTATGGGTTTGTCTTTTTTTAGTTTGTGAAAATTTTCTTCTATTATTCTATTGAAGACCTGATCAATACCATTTTCTTGGGATTCTTCTCCTTCCTCTATCCCTATGATGTGGAGGTTTGGTCTTTTCACAGTGTCCCACATTTCCTGTTTGTTCCACTCTTGTGTTGTTTTAAATTTTTCATAATCTTTACTTGAGGTTTCTAGTTGCACTGTATTATCTTGTAGGTCTGATATTCTTTTTTCTCCTTCATCCATTCTGCTTCTGAGGCTCTTTCCCATCCTTTCCTGCTGATTGGATGAATGTTCAATTTCCTTTTTTATTTCATCTTGTGCTTTCTTCAGTATTTCCACTTCCTTTTGGAGCTCTTCATTCTCGTCTTGTTGCTCCTTGATTCGGTGGTCAGTTTCTTTTTGCTTTCAGCCTGAGATCTTTTCTTTTTTTCATTTTCTTAATTTTATTTTTTATGTGTATGAATGTACTGTCTGCATGTATGTCTGTGCACCCATGTCTTGCAATGCCACAGAGGTCAGAGAGGGTGTCAGATTCCCCTGGAACTGGAGTTAAAGACGGTTCTCAGCCACTGTGGTGGTTTGCATGAGTGTCCCCCATAGGCTGTAAGTATTCAGACATTTGTCTCCAGTTGGTGGCACTGTTTTTGGAAGTCTTAGAAGGTGTGGCCATTCTGGGGGAAGTGTGTCACTGGGAGCAGGCTCTCTCTCTCTGTTTCCTGTACTCTTTGCGAGATAGACCCTCGGTTTGCTGCTCCAGATCCAGCCGCCATGCCTCCTGCCACAATGGACTCTAATTTCCTGGAACTGCCAATCGTAAGCTCAAATAAACTCTTCCTTTTATAAGTTCCTTGGTCATGCTGCTTTATCACAGCAACAGAAAACTGACTAATACAGTTATTGGTACCAGAGAGTGTGGGCTGTTGGCTGTGAAGAACCTGACCATGTATATGTTTGGAGAAGTGTGGAAGACTTTGGAACTTTGGGCTGGAAAGGCTGTTGACTATTGTAAGCAGAGCTTAAAGGGCCATTCTAGTGGAGGCCTGGAAGAAAGCATGGCTGCAAAAGATGTGGTTCCAGGGGAAAATAAAGACTTAGGCAGCAACCGGGATATTTTGATAAAGAGTCTGGCAGCAGTTTGCCCACAGCCCAAATGCTTGCCTGATGCTAAGTTGAAAAGTGGTGGACTGATGTCTTTGGTGGAGGATATTTCAAGACAGCCTAGTGTGGAAATGGTGGCGTGGCTTTTAATGGTGAATATTGTGCAGATCTACAGTGAAGAAGAGCAGATGGGGCAGAAAGAAATGCAGAATGTACAGTTTGGATCTGATAACTGCACTAGGAAGATTAAAGGTGGGGCCAAGGTATGTGAAGGAGAGGCTCCCTTTCATAAGGAAATTAAAGCAATTAAGAAGAGGCCTGGAGATTTACAAGTAAACAAAAGAATCAGTACCTTCAGGGCAAGACCACACCCAGGTAATCCTCCAGCAAGTCCAGGGCAGAGAAAAGTTGCAAATGTGGTTGAAATGGGCCAGGGTCCATCCCGAAATTGCAGCCAGATTCGGCAATTTCATTCACGTGGTGCTGGCTTTAGAGGCATGAAGTTTGCTAAAGTGAAGGGGTCATCAGTTCTTCCTCCATGGTTTCAGAGAGCCAAAGAGGCCAGGCAGAGTACAACAGGGGTGTCCGTGAATAAAGTAGGCCCTGTTAGGCCATTGTGTGAAGCTGAGAGTGTGAAGCCTGGTTGGCAGCGGAGACCCCAAGAAGACATTCGAGATGCCAGACCTGTGAGATATTTGCCAAGGAGAGCTTCATACAGGGAGTGGTACCAGCCTAAGAAAGAGATGTGTGTTGCAAGCAAAGCTGGAAGAACTGAGCCATCTAGGCCCTTTGGAAGTCAAGTCCCAGAAGTTGCATGTGAAGCTATAGGACTTGGTGTTTGCCCTGCTGGTTTTTGGTCTTGTTTTGGTCCAGTATTTTCTCACTATGCCTCTATTCCTCCCTTTTGGAATGGGAATATGTATTTGGTTCCACTGTATGTTGGGAGTTTGTAATTTGTCTTTTGATTTTACAGGAGCTTACAGTTTGGAAGATTGGCCTGAGTCTCAGAGGAGACTTTGGACTGTGGACTTTTGAATGGCATTGAGACTGGTAAAGACTGTGGGGACTTTTAAGTTTGGATTAAATGCATTTTGCATTTTGTATGGTCAGGAGCCTATGGGGGCCAGGGAGTGGAATGTGGTGGTTTGCATGAGTGTCCCCCATAGGCTATAAGTATTCAGACATTTGTCTCCAGTTGGTGGCGCTGTTTTTGGAGTTCTTAGAAGGTGTGGCCATGCTGGGGGAAGTGTGTCACTGGGGGAAGGCTCTCTCTCTCTGTTTCCTGTACTCTTTGTGAGATGTGCCCCTCGGTTTGCTGCTCCAGATACAGCCACCACGCCTCCCGCCACAATGGACTCTAATTTCCTGGAACTGCCAATCATAAGCTCAAATAAACTCTTCCTTTTATAAGTTCCTTGGTCATGGTGCTTTATCACAGCAACAGAAAACTGACTAATACAGCTGCCATGTGGGTGCTGGGGATGGGATTGATCCCAGGTCCTCTGCAAGAGCAGTCAGTGCTCTTAACTGCTAGGCCGTCTCTCCAGCCCCCAGCCTGAGATCTTTTCAATGTTTTCACTTCCTTCTGGAGTTTGTCATTCTCTCCCTCTAGTTCTGTTTGGAGTTTGTATTTCTCTTCCTCTATTTCTTTTGTGAGTTGTCAATCTCTCCTTTTAGTTCTTTCTGGAGTTTATAATTTTTCCTTCTAGCTCCTTCATGAGTTTTTCATTCTCTCCCTTTAGTTCTCTGATTTGTTCTTTATAGTCTTTGAATATGTCTACAATTGTTCTTCTAAGTACGGTGTCTTGATTTCCTTCCAGGGAGATCTTGTTGTTGGGATCAAAACATAGATGTTGCTGTGAGCTGTTGTTAGTAGCCACCATGTCTACGCAGCTGAAGAATGGGTGCATCATCTTACCTAGTGAGATCTTGGTGGGACATGAATAGTATAATACTATACTAGTTAGTAATCTCAAAGTGAAGACACTCAGTAACCAAAAGTCAGAACAAGAAATTGAACATTAAGAACTCCTAGAAGTCCTCTTCTGTACCTCTGTACTGTTATTATGCATCCATGACTCCTTAATGATATTTATTACCCCAACTATTAATACTATTGATTGCTGCTGGATGTATCACAATTTTACTTCTATTAATAAATATGAATAGTGCTTTATCATATTCTTGTATATGACTGTTATATTTACATTTCCCTGGGGCACATGATTCAGCATGGACTTGTTAATTCATAGAATAAGCATATTCAGCTTTAATATCTCCATTTAAATATTTTCCCAAAGTAATTATCTCAACTTATATTCCTAACAGCCATATAGGAATTTGGATTTCCTTCATTGCTTTATGATTCCTTGATGTTTTTCAATCTTTTACATGTTATGGTGGGTATATAGTCTTATATCATCATGGCTTTAATTTATATTTCTGTCATAACTAACGAAGCCTTTTCATATACATTTTAATGATTTGGATATTTATTTTTTAAGTATTTGTTTCAAATATTTTACTATATGTATGGTATTTTATTTTCTTAATTTAGAAATTTATTATAGATTCTGCATAAGCCTTCTTTGTCAAACATGTGTTGCAAATAAATACTTTTCCTCACTTTGTATGTACTTTTTCAATGTTTTCAGATATTATTGGTTTTTATAATCTCCAGCCATGTATATCTGGCTTTGGGTCCAATTAGGTAGCTGTTGATTATCCCCAAGATAAAAGTGCCATTACTGTCCCAATATAGTTCGCTGTGCCAGTCATTGCTGTGGTTATCAAGCTTTAAAGCTGGGGTTGAATCTTCAACTGATGCTCTCCCTTAGCAGCTTACATAGTGTTTTCTAAAACTATGCGAGCTAGCCTTCAGGGAGGTGGCTTCCAGATCAGTTCTAGCTCTATTGCTCCAAACCCTGTGTCTAAAGTTACATCTTGTTTCTTGTCCTTAGCAATAGGTTTTTATCTTCAAGTTCTGGGAGGGAATAAAGGGCTATGCTAATAGCATGTGGAATCTGGGGGATATTCTTGTGTGTTTTACACAAGATTGCTCTATCAATAAGTCACTGGTGCAAAAATCACCTGACATGCACATTGTTCTTGGTTCAATCCTCGACACAGAAAAGTCCCCTCTCACACTCTGTTTGTAGGAGATCTTCCATCGCAATAACCTGTAGTCCTGTGAATTGTATAAATTCTGTACATAGAATATACTTTTGAGTTTGTTTGTTTATATTAGCCTAAAACTCATTATGTTGCCCAGGCTTGCTTACAATTCATGATATTCCTGCTTTAACCTCTCTTATATTAGGGTACCTGGAGCATGCCACCATGCTTGTCTACTTCTGTTTTGTTGTTGTTAATTCATATAAGGAGAGTGCCTGATTTGGCCTCCAGAAGGTGAGCTGTCTAAATCCTGCCATGCCCATCCCCCTTTTTGGGACCATCTAGAGTCCCTTGCACTATTCTAGGGCACAAGTTAGGAGGGCTTTGCAAGTCATTGTCCTGTCACTTCTCCTTAGGGGCCCAGTCCTTTGAGATTCCATGAGAGTGGCTGAGCAGGCCTTGCAAATCACAGCACAGCTGCCCATCCCCCAGCTTCTGAACCATTTGCTGTCCCTCCTAAGGCTAAGGTTTCCTAGCTGACTGGTAGGGACCAGCACATCCTTTTCACATCTCCTCTCCTTGGACCTTGGCTCTGAGGCTATTCAGTTGCATCTAACTATCCAGGGCTGCTTTGCCCTCCTGTAGCCTGACTGGATCCATCTGGTCTTTCTGATATAAAATCAAAAGAGAGAACCTAACTTTTCATACCCCATCAGAATGCAACCAAGTGACATCAATAATACAAACAGAATAAAATTTCAACTCAACAAGGGCATGGTAGAGTTTCATACCCGAATCACAAGCAAAAAAAAAAGAAATCCACATACCAAAATCACAATGAAAAAAATAATATGAAAAACCAAAAGAATATGTTACCACCAAACACAGCCATTTCTATAGATAAGTTCTGCACTGAGAACTCCCTAGAGATAACACAAGACACTGAATGTAAAAGAACCATCAAAAACATGATTAAGGAATTCAACAGATTTAAAAAACACACAACGACTACAAGAATTTAAAAAGGATAGGGTAAACTTCTAACTGAATTCACAAAGGAGAGAAATATTGAGGAAAACTCAGGCTGAAATGAAGGAAGTAAAAATGTCAATAAGCCAATTTGAAATGATAGGAGAAAGCCTCGAACACTGAATAAATGAAATGGACAACAGAACATAAAGATTAGATGATAAAGCTGAAGAATTAGACCATGTAAGCAAGCAATATGAAAAATGTTTAAAAACACAGGAAATGTGGGACACCATGAAAAAACTAAATTTATGAACAATAGACAAAGAGGAAGGAGAAAAATCTCAGGTAAATGTCACTGACAAGATCTTCAATAGGATTATAGAAGAAAATTTTCCTAAATTAAGGAAAGAAATAATTATACAGTTACAAGAAATACATAGATACAAATAGACAAGACCAGAAAAAAAAATAAAAGCAAACTCTCCATGGAAGACCATAGTAAAAACATCAAGTGTACAGAACAAAGAGAGAACACTGAAACCTGCAAGAGAAAAACAAGTCACACATCAGAATTACAGCTGACTTCTCAATGAACACTATAAAAGCCAGAAGAGCCTGGACCAAACTATACCAAGTTTTAAATGTTCATAAATGCTTTACCAAGCAGTAAGTAAAGAATATGTTACCAGCAATACTGTCTATTACAGTTAAAAGGAAAAGAAGAATCCTCCATGACATGAATAGGCTGAAAGAACTGATGCCCACTAAAGAGTCTGACAGAGAATACTTAAAGCAATACAAAGATTGAATAAAGGAGTAATTGTCTCTAAGAGGCAAAAGATACATGAAATTGGACCAGGAATGCAATCAGAAATTAAAATGACAGTGACCAATACATACCTTTCAGTAATAACTTTGAATATCCATGGTTGAATTCTTTAATCAAAAGTCATAAGACCTCACATGCTCATGGATTAGAAAAATTAATAGTGTGAAAATGACCATCCTACCAAAAGCTATCTATAGATTCAATACAGTGTCAATCAAAAAATACCCATAAGCACAAAGAGCAGTGCTGGGGGGTTACCACACCAGATCTCATACTATATTATAGAGCTATAGTCATAAAAGCATGGTATGTGCACAAAACAGACACATAGATCAATGGAACATCACTGAAGACCCAAACATGAGTATGTGCAATTTCAACCACTTGATATTTGACAAAGGCCTCAAGAACACACACTGGAGGAATGACAGCATCTTCAACAAAATGGTGGGGGTAATACTGGATCTCCACCTGTAGAAGAATGCAACTAGACCTTTGTCTATTACCCTGCACAAAATTCAACCGGCGTGACCCTATAAGATATGACTGTGGGGCTGGAGAGATGGCCTAGTGGTTAAGAGCGCAGACCGCTCTTACAGAGGACCCGGGTTTGATCCCCAGCACCCACATGGCGGCGGAGAGCCATCTGAAACTCCAATTCCAGGAGAACTCCAGTTCCAGGGGAATCCGACACCCTCTTCTGACCTCCGCGGCATTGCATGACATGGGTGCACAAACCTGCATGCAGACAGTACATTCATACACATAAAGAAATAAAAAAATATAAAAAAAGATATGACCGTAAGAAATCAGGCATCAGTTCTTCTAAATCGGGCATCAGTTACATAGGCATTAAGGTCAGCAATTGGCAAGTGGGAATTCATTAAATTAAAAATCTTATGTACAGGGGCTGGAGAGATAGCCTAGCGGTTAAGAGCACCAACGCTCTTGCAGAGGAGCCGGGTTCGATCCCCAGCACCCACATGGCGGCTAAGAACCGTCTGTAACTAACTCCAATTCCAATTCCCCAGTTCCAGGGGAATCCGAGACCCTCTTCTACCTCCGCGGCATTGCACGACACGGGTGCACAGACCTGCATGCAGACAATACATTCATACACATACAAAAATAAATAATAATTAAAAAAATTAAAAAAAATCTTATGTACAGCAAAAGAAACAACCAAGGAACTTAAAAGGAAACCCACAGAGTAGGAGAAAATCTTCATCTGATACACATCTGACAGAGGATTAATATCTAGAATATATATAAAAAAAACTCAGAAAACAAAGAGCTAAGAAAACAAGCGACCCAATTAAAAATGGGCTGTGCGTGGTGGTGCATGCCTTTAATCCCAGCATTTGGGAGACAGAGGCAGGTGGATCTCTGGAAGTTCAAGTCCAGCCTAGTCTACATAGTGTTCCAGGCCAGCTGGGACTAAAGGGAACCCAGTCTCAAAAAGACCAAAAAAAAAGGGGGGGGGGTATGCATCTGAACAGAGATTTCTCAAATGAAGAAGTAAAAATAACTAAGAACACTATACTATAAAAAGCATTTGACATCCTTAGTAATTGGGGAAATGCAAATCAAAACTACTTTAAAATTTCATCTTAATCCAGTCAGACTGGCTAGGATCAAAAGAACAAATGATACCAAACAGTGGAGAGGATGTGGGAAAAAGAAAAGGTTCTTTCACTGCTAGTGGAAATGCAAACTCATGCACCCTCTGTGGAAAGCAGAGTGGAGAACTCTTGAAAACTAAAAATCAATGTACCATATGATGTGTTTATACCCCTCCTTGGCATATACCCCAAAGTCTCATCCTACTGCAGAGATACTTGTACATCTATGTTTGTTGCTATTCTTTTCACAATAGCTAAGAAATGGAAGCAACTTTAGTATCCTGCAATTGAGGAGTGGATAATGAAAATGGGGTACATTATATAATGGAGTTCTGCTCAGCAGCAAAGAAAGTTCAAATCATGAAATTTGCAGGTAAATGGAAGTAGAAAATGTGATGTAACACAGACTCGGACAGACAAATGATGTATGTTCTCCCTCATTTGGATATGTGAGTATATGTCTTGATGTAACTGCAGGAGCCAGGAAGATGGAAAGAAACCATGGAGATAAAGGAAAAGAAAGAGCCTGAGAGAGAAGAACAGTAGGAGACAGGTGTTACCAAGGGGGAAATGGGTAAAGTGGGAGTATTTAACTGGGAGGGGAAAAGGTAGGGTTATACAAGAAACCATGGGGGTAAAAGGGAAGAAGAAGCTCAAGGTGGGGGGAATCATAGGAGAGCGGTATTGCCAAGGGGAAAATGGGGAAAAGGGGGTTATTTAACTGGGAATAGAGGAAGGGGGTTAGACAGGGGAGAAAGAGAGAAGAAATGCATACTGCTTATCTGGTATAAAAAATAAAAACAGAGGGAAATGTGTTAGTTCAAATGCCTACTGGAAAATATGCATACAGTGTCTGTACCTGAGTGCCCATGTATAAATGAAGACTATAAAGCAAGAAACACAGTGCCAGACAGGAGAAATCTCTCTTCAAGTTGTTGGTCAGCATAGTCCAAGAGACTCCCAACATTACACAGGCCATTGCCCAGCCCTTTATTATCTCCCAGAACTTGAAGACCCTTCTGCTGAACACCAGCTCTCACAGGTTTAGAGAACACTATGAAAGATGCTAAGGGAGGACATCAATCAATAGTCCAACCCCAGCTTTAAAACCTAATAACCATTTGTGGGGCCTTAGATCCCCTGGCCAACATCTCCCTGGTGGAATAATCCATTACTGATGTCAGAGCTCCTGTATTGATATATTTTGCTTAAGCGCATAGTTTAAGGACTTTAGTGTTATATTTGGTTCTGAACAGAGAGTAATCCTTTTCACAGTTCTATGTCTATTAGTCAATTAAAGAAGGCAGTTTTACCAGTTTTATAAGAGATTACCTCTATAATAGTTGTCTCCAATTTACAGTTGGAGAGCAAACCCATCATCATCATCATTTCTCCTTGTTCTGGGGGGGAGGCAAGCAAGTCTCTCTCATATCAAACCTTTGTGGCACCTGAAGGTAAGTTTCATTAGGACTCATTATAAATAGTTGTTACTTGAGGGGCATTTAGGTTGGTTCCAGCTCCTTGCTATTGTGAAGAGAGCTGCAATAAACATGGCCGTGCATGTATCTTTGTGGTGGCGTAAGTCTGAGGGTACATGCCCAGGAGTGGTATGGCTGGGTCGGGTGCAAGTTCATTCAAGTCTTCCAAGGGTTCTCCACACTGCTTTCCATGTGGCTGTACACAGTTTACATTCCCACCGCGTGGATGATGTTCCCCTTTCCCCACACAACCTCTCCAAATGCCCCTCAAACTGGCAGTGGATAGAGAAATGTGTACAATCTACACAATGGAATTATGCAGCAGTAAAGAAAGACGACATCACGAGCTTTCAGGAAAATGGGCTGGAGCTAGAGGACACTCAGCTGAGTGAAGTAACACAGTCCCAGAAAAACAAACGATGCATGGTATCACTCATTTGTGGATGCTAGTGCCAATTACCCAGTTGTAAGTATTTCTTGTGTAGGGCTCCCTGAGCTTTTGTACAAGCAGTTGGCACTAATGCATTTGGAAACAACAACAACAAGAAAAATACTGCATCAAAGAACTGACTGAAACAGTGAACTTCTGCTCAAACAGTCAACTTCCCCATGGAAAATATTGAGAAAGACAAGAGATGAAAGCATGTTTTGGCAGAATGCACGAGCTCTGGTGGGGGGGGAATGAGCGGGAACATGGTCTAGATTTGTTTTAAAATAAATAAATAAATTAAAAAAAAAAAATAAATAGTTGTTACACAACAGATGTTTAATCTCCATTTAAATCGGATGCATTACCATTTTTATCAGAGTCTGGTAAAACCAATGTTGTAATATACACATATTTACTTTACTAAGTCCTAAAACACCATGTCTCCTGTAGACAGTGTCTAGGCAAAACTGGGCACTTGTTGAACTCAGTCAATTAAATATGCAGTAATCGAATATACACCCGTGTCCCTCACCCACCCCTCCCCCTTCCCAATTCACCATTTCGGTCCATTTTCTGATGCAGTCTTTTTCTGTTGTGTTCTTTTACTTGCATCCCTCTCCTGAGAAATATTTATATCTGGGTTATTGGTACTGCACCACATATGAGGGATCACCATTTGTCGTTTGTTTTTTGGGGACTGTGTTACTTCACTTAACATAATGTCTTCAGCTCCATCCATTTACCTGCAAATTTCATGATGTTGTCCCCCTCTTACCGCTGCATAGAACTCCATTGATACATGTACACATTTTCTCTATCCACTCGTCAGTTAGGGGGCACCTGGGCTTGGTTCTCAGCTTTTTGTCTATTGTGAAAGAGCTGCAATAACATAGCTGTGCCATGTATCTTTGCAGTATAAGATGTTGTCTTGTGGGTATATACCAGGAGTGGTATGACGGGTCAAATGGAAGGCTCGTTTTGAGTCTTCTAAGGGTTCTCCACCACTGATTTCCATAGTGGCTGTACCCGTTTACATTCCCACAGCAATGATGAGTGTTCCCCTTTCTCCACAAAGGCTCCTTGCCTCTAAACGGGTATCCTGCAAGAAGAGAGGCGTAAGGCCCTGCTGCTGAAGACCTACGTTAAATGGGAAAGATGCATTGAGCCACAATGCAAGTGTACCGATGGCCTCTGGAATACCAGAGAGTGTTACCAAGGCCACTAACCCATAAAGCAAATAACGGTCTCCTTGAGTCAGCAAGACACCACCGTCACACCAGCTATACCTCACCTGCCTGGAAGTAATGTGCAGCGGAGGCAGCCATATGCCTGATATCCCAAACTAATTGGGCTATTGGCTATCTCCTTGGAGGAATAACCATGGTGCTTCCACAAGTTACCTCCTCTACAGGTGGGAGATATCATAGCCACAGTAAAACCCCGTCATATTTAACAGGAAAAAAATAATTAGTTCGTGGATCAACATCTCTCTAAACATATGTGTCTATAAAAAAGTAACCTACATAACTATTATGTCTGCTTAAGTACCTATATATCTAAGTGCTGTGCTTCATGATCGGATCGAAAGGTTATTCCTGGACAACTGTCAGCCCATGAAAGGAAGACAGCCAGTATTGACCAGAATCCAAGGACACAGCTCCAGAGAGGGTGGACTTTTTGCTTCTCTCATCCACCTGTGCCCCGTTTCTAAGCCCAGGGAATAATCTGCGGGAAGAGGGGCGTGGTAGAATGTAAGGGCTGCGAATGGGGTGAAGGGTGAAACTACAGCAATGTAGTCTGGACCCTCATTTGATTAACCTGATTGAACATGCAACCCCTCACCCCCCGCTGGAAGGTGGGGCTGTGGGTGTTTGGGCACAACAGCCTGCAAATTGGTTTTACATGAAGGATGCTTGTACTCATGGATTATCACTTATAGCTAAAAAATGGAAAAAAGAAAAGAACTGAGAGAGATATGCAGGACAGTCATGGCAGAATGCATGATCTCGGTTGGGGTGGGGGTGGGGGGGAAGGGAAGGGGAGATATGCCTGAACTGAATTGGAAAGTGATGTATGAAATGCACAAAGCATCAATAAAAAATGTTATTAAATAAAAAAAAAACCTAATAACCATAACGATGACTAGTACAGCAAAGTATATTGAGGCAGTAGTGGTGTTTTTATCTTGGGAGTAATCAACAGCTAGCTAATTGGACTTATAGCCCTCTCAATAGGAGGGAACTCCTTTATGGCACTGTAAATATAACCAAATTCACATGGCTGGAGAGTTAATAGATCTTAGAGAAATCCTTCTGTTTGTCACATCCCTGAACCAATGTAATTTTTTACACTAAATATGGATTTTATGCTAAATATGGATCTTCATATTTACAGACAAGTAATCCAGTCACCACTTGTCAAAGAAGCATATTTTTGCAACATAGAGAGACTATTATACAACTCCACAGGTATTGTGTATCTCACAATAGAGAATAAGTGTCTGTGAGATGCCTAGCCCTAAGTGACACATCTACAATGGAATCTCTTAACTCAAGACTCACAGAACATAGTGAGATGGGGTGGGGAGAATACTGATGCATCTTTCAACTCCCACCAGTGAAGCTCCCTCATGCAACAGAGTATGAGGAACACAAACGTTCACAACTGGCAAAAGCGTAGAGAAAAAGATTGCACGCTGTGGGTCCCTAGACGGGCTCCTATATTAAACTTTACCCACCCAGGGCTCTGGGACAACTGTGCAAGAGAGGGACCAAAAGTTTATAAAAGCTAGGGGAAGAGGTACATGACCATAAGGAAACAGCGTCTTAGCAGGCTTCTGGGACCTCACTCGTATGAAGTCACAGGAATGGTGACAGCATGCACAAGACCCATGCAAATTCAATCAGACAAAATACAGCCTAGAACTGGGGAAATGGGCGAAGGCCACAACTGCGGAAAGGAACTACTGGCAGAGGGTCAGGGCTGGTGAGGTAAAGGTGATCATCTTTAAACAAGTGAGGCCAAACAGACTGAATAGTGGGTGAGAAATAAACTGAGATGCCTTCAAAGTTTCCAAGTTTCATAACACACAGAACAGCGGTGTCTTTAACACTTTTTTAATTTGTATAATCTCAATTATTTTGTTTGAGCTCGGATGGCTTCTAAAGCTATGAGACTTCTCTGAAAATCAGAGAATTGTCTGGATATCTTAGTCTCCACACACAAGTTAGAATGAGATGTATTTTTCATTTAAAAATATTTTCTGAAATTACACCAATTAGAAGCCATAAAGAAAGGAATGCAGACCAATAAAGTAAGGTAGGTTGACAGATGATGTATCACTTTTAATCACACGGCACATGAGGCTGCCAATTGCGATTTTTTTTTTCCTGTTGAAGAACACTTTACAAATCATTTGACTTATTCACAGATCTTTTGGAGGTAGCAGAAAAGCATCTGGGTTTTATGGAGTGAGACTCTGAATCGCTAATTCACAATCCTTTAACATATATCCCTGTTTAATGCAAACAGCTCAGAATTAACTCTCCTTATATGATTAAGAACCAATAGCTTTCCATCTTCCCCTTCCCCATAATTACCAATATCTTTTAAGGAAGAAAGTGTGTTTTCTGTTCATTAATGGTAATACTACCTAGGCAGACCAATCAGTTAAGTCTATGATCCTGCATCGCTGAGGAAACCAAATTACCCTCTCTACCAGGACAAAATCAATTAACACCACCAGGGATGTCATTACTGTCACATTATGTCACTTGATAGTCTCTGGGGCCTATAAGTGATTTAAATTTTTTTACAGCTATAATTCTAGTGTGCTTGTGTGGCAGGGTGGGGGTTACAGGCTTCACAGTGACAAGGGAGACTTCTTTTAAAGGAGAATTAATTTTACAACATGAAAAACTGCAAGCCACCATTTTAGATCTTTGGAAGAAAATAGTTATATGCCAGGATAGCTCCAAAGCCTAAATGATTTGTCACACTGAAGTCTATTTTAAATGTCTTTTAAAACAAAAGCCACTTTGACTGGATTCAGGAGGTACTTTTGTCCGTGCAAAGTCAGCGGCTGGAATCAATCAGAGCACGGCAGACTACACAGAGGCTACCAGTCCTGGAGTTCGAAGCTGTGATTCATTGTTTAATAAAACCAATTGCTTCCCATCATGAAAATTAATATAATTCTAGATTTGTGAGGTCAGAGTTTGACCGATCAGAAAAGAGGCTGAGGGGTGGGAAGCGTGTCCTGCAAAACCAGCTCCCACTAGGGAAAGAAGGCTGGAATTCATGCTCTGAAATCTGAGGACACCTCTTGAAACAGGGTTCAGTAGTTGGCACCCTCAGAAGTGTTCCTATTGCTTAGTGTGTAGACCAACTAGCTCGGTGGCAGACACTCAGAAGTAAACCACATCTGACACCATTCTCTTCTGACAATTGTTTTTTTCTTCTCCATCTCCTTAACTCCTCATCACTACCAGAGAATATTAAATGGGATCTGAGTTCAGAGTTTGTGGTTTGCTGTTAAAAGGGGGAAAAAAAAATCCCTAAGTAAATTAAGCACAATATTTTAAAATGGCTGGTTTCGTTTTTAAAAAGTAGACCCAACTCCTGTATTTTGGCCTCCATCAGGGGGTATTTAATTAAGTCTATTCTGTCTAACATGATCTGATGTCATTGTACAAGGATACGTTCTTTGTTAGCCGTACTCTTAGTTTCAGACTCCTCTGTGTATTTGAAACCATGGTAACAGAGCAGTAAGCTAAAGCCAATGAGATAATGAGATATTCTCATTGTAATTGTGTTTCATGAGGGCACAAGATCCCACGGGTGGTATCTGACTGTCTTACAACTGCTAACAGAATTTAAGAAGCAAGCATATATTAGCAAGGTACTGTTTTCCATAACAGCCATGTAAACATTTGTGACATGGCATTTTTAGCTATTTCCAGCTTATAAAAGTATGTAATGTGCATTTATGTCACAAAAGCCATACAATTAATGAATATCAATATTTAAAAATCCTTAGAACTTCAAGGAACTTCAGATTTGAAATGCACCAAGCAGGCTGCGGGGATGCTGTTTTGCATTATAATTATGAGCTGGGCTGTGGTTTATGAGGGGAGGAATCCATCAAAGCAAAGAAAAAGAGAGGGGGCAGCCCTTCACCTCCCTACTACCCCACATGTACCTCCTAAAGGAAAGACAAGACTAACCCTAAGTACGTCTCCCTGGGCTTTTATGAAGAAAGCCACGCTGTGGATTTCCAAAAAAAAACTTTAAAAGGAGAAAAGGGAAAACATTTGGGGAATAATAACAAAATATTTACAAGCTACCTCTTCTTCTGAACCAAAATCAGAGAGAACACCTCGGTTTTGAATGCTTTCTCTTCTGTTACTGTTTGAAGTTTTCCTACAGTTTTCATTTGAGTTGCAGATTTTATGCACAAGTCACTGAATCCATGTTCTCCATCCTGATGAGGTTGCCCTAACAGGCATTGGATCTTTTAATAAATAATTTAAGACCCCAAACGAGACAGTGCAATATAGGATGACTGTCTGATTAAGCAGGGCCAAGATTTATGCACTCTTGTGTCACAAGGCTTCCCACCAGGAGCCCTGCTTTAGACAAGAACTGACCTGAGAATGTGCATTAGTCAGTTTGTGAGGCCGATGGCCCAGGGGACACAGGTGATCCTGTACATTGAACTTGATAGCTGAGGATTCTGTTTGCTTTTCACTTCACAGACAAAGGGTGGCACTCTCTGGTTTTTAAAATATGCTCCTGCTTTTTCTAAAATGCTTTGGCATAAGGAGCTAAATCGGTATCAACATCATACGAGAGAGAAAGCCATTCAAGTGCCTATGGTTTGGGGGCGGGAGGCAGTGTGTGTGTGTGTGTGTGTGTGTGTGTGTGTGTGTGTCTGTGTGTGTGTCTGTGTGTGTGTCTGTGTGTGTCTGCATCTGTGTCTGTATGTAGGGAAGTTTCTTAACATAGGTCTAGGCACATTCATGTTCCTTAAAGATTTATATTTCTTCTGCTCTATCTTTGTGTGTGCAAGAGAAACAGAGGGAGACAGAGAGAGACAGAGAGAGACAGAGGGAGACAGAGAGAGACAGAGAGAGACAGAGGGAGACAGAGAGAGACATGCATGTATGTAGTCAAGAAATAAGATCTATGGCTGAAGTGGTTGTACGGAAGGACTTGTTACAGCAGTGGAGAACATGGCACTCATCTCTGTGAGATAAGGGTGGCGTCATCATTCATGACGGCTGCAGCAGAACACAACCACAAGTGGGTAACGAAGCCGCCCTACAGAGGAGAGGTGACTTCTGTACCAGAGCTGTCGTGACCCATTAGGGCCTCATACTGCCTGTTCTTGGATGTGTCTCCCAGCCAGCCCTTGATTTCTACATCTGAAAGGGGAAGACCTCATTTTCTTTAAAACTCCTCCTTCTTGTTCCTGACAAATAGGAAATGGCTGTCAGGTTTGAAGGCTCCCCTTGGGTGCCATGTTGAAACGTTCAGTGAAGACTAGAGTTGACAATGCTGGTGAGAGTTTGTTGAAGAAAGTCATAATTATTGCAGAATGGCTTCACTCGAGTGAGCTTTGAAATGCTACTCCTTTTTAACCTACATCAGTTCGTCTTCTCAGCTAGCCCTAGTTTTAGTAGTTGAGATTAAAAAAATAAAGGATCAAATATGTTTTCAAAATATTAGAATCCCCAAAGTGTCACTTATAAAACAGACTTCATAATGTACTTTCTCCAATTTGCAGTCTTTTAGCGCTATAATTTAGCCTGAGAATAGCAGGTATCCAAAGAACCTAACTCTGTGTTGTTAAAATGATAACCAGAGGCTGGCATTGATTTTCCCCTTAGATTCCTCGCCTTCTATCCTGATAGAAACTAACATTTCTACATTTAGAGGAGGGGCCATATATGTATGTGAAACAAGGTGACAAAATGCACATTTTCAAAGCTGGAAAAACATGGGTTGAAAGATACAGAGGATCGGCTTGGCAACTGCTGACTCTCAGCAAAGGCAGTGAAATCAGAAATGTGTCCGAGGGGCTGGGAGGGCAGTGAGCAATAATAGACTGACATGGGGAGCAGCTGGGAAGTGTTGGCTTTTAGTGAGCATTTACCAGCACCTTTCCAGTCTCTGCTACAGAAGTTTTGGAGGCCAGAGGCACTATAGGTAGAGCATCTACCTAGATCCTCAGGGAGGAAGAGCCCTAATGAGAGAAGGTGCATTCCTAGCAGGCCAAAGCCTCTGTAGACATACTAGGAACAAGTCATTTCTAAAGACAGAGGTGCAGGGCACTCAGAGGGAGAGATTTCACAAAGATGAGAGCAGTACCTGTCCTTGGAGGGGCAGGAAGGGGATAAGTTCACAAAGCTTAGAGGTCCACCAAGCTTGGAGTCCTGGCCATTTAAAAGCAGAGACATTCTCACTGAAAAAAAAATCACAAATGCTATAAAGAACACCCACTTCACAGTGTTGTGTGGGATGAATTACATATAAATATATAATTCTATATAACATACTACACATATGAACATAATGGTCATTATGGGTTTCATCCACGAGGAAATGACTAGTGTGGGTGAAGGAGCAGGTATGCTGAACTTTCCTTCCTTCTTCTTGGGAGTACATAAAAGATGATATGGGTGCTGTGAGGTGCTATGAAGATTAAGGAAGGAAACGTGGATGAAGTACCTTGGGAATGAGTGGCAAAATGCTCTACCAATGGCAGTTCAGATTATCCTTAAATATGCAAAAACCAGTATGTGTCTATAGATAAATATACTTATAAATTCTGGCCATTATTTCAAATTTCAATATGTCCCTCTTCTTTAAAAGAAAAACCTGAAAGAATGAAATGATAAGTAAGCAAATGGGGTGGTAAGATGGTTCCATGGGGGAAAGTGTTTGCCACACAACGTCGATGACCCGAGTCTTATTCCCAGAAGCCACAGTGAAAGGGGAGAACCGACTGCTGAAAGTTGTCCTCTGACCTCAACACCTACACCATGCATAGACCCCCAAACACACACTTACTAACCATAAATAAACAACTTAAAAACATAAATAAGCAAACTGTTGTTCCTAAACTCATTTTGAAATGATTGATTAGAAGAATCTCTGGGGGATTCTCTGAGCCATCTTTCTTTTAGTCCATCCTGAGATGCCCAGTGATGAGACTACAGATATTTTGCCCTGTTGAATGGTTCTCGAGGAAGGAAAAAGAAGATAGTGACAGAAAACAGGTCGTGGATCTCACGTCGTATCATCCAGGGTTTGGTCTATAAAGCCACATTTATTTTTTATGTAGGAGGATCTGACAAAAATGATGACTCATGAAATATACTCAGCTACTTTTAGAATGAGAAATGTGCTCTCAGAAACTCGGGCAGAAATATGCTCTCAGAAACGCAAGCAGAATTCGACCCTAAACTGTTGGAATTTCGACTCAAAAGATTTACATAAACAGGGATTTTTCATATACATAGCAAAGTTTTGCCAGATGCCTCAACTTTCTCATCTCACAGTCATATGAGAACCTTTCATAAGCAGATTTGTGCTCTTTAGCCAAGAAAACACGGATGCCAAAAATCTCTTTCCTTGCCTGGTGCTTCCTGAAGTCATCCATTATTAACCCATTTGGGCCCATAAGCACGTTAACAGTTGCTAAAGGGGAAATCATGACCCCTGCCCAGATACCCACCAGTGATAGTTGAAGGTTATCAGCCATTTCTTGTTTCCCTTAAGACCATAGAAAGATAGAGAACTGAGACCTAAGCATGATACAACTGGGCTTGTGGAAGCCAGATCTGATCCTGGAGGGCAGCACCTGTATGGTGCTCAGCAGAGTGCTTGAAAGGTGATCTTTAGAGGGCACCAGTGGGAACAAAACCAACTCGGATTTTGTCCTACTTTTCTCGGACTCATCAGGAGACCAAATTCTCTGACTACCCTACATAAATATTCCATTTCCAATTCAATGGTTAATCTTCATTGTCAGCTTGCCTTAGAGATAGTACAGTTCACTATGTCTGTGAAGGTATCTCCAGAGAGTAACGATGTATGGGAAATAACTGATGTGATGATGACTGTGCTGAAAGTGGGTACCACCATCCAGTGGGCTGCAGGGGAGCAGGTGCTGGGTGGAATGAAAGAAGAACAAGGAGAAGCCCACCAGTGCAAGCATTTTCCTCCTCTGCTTCCTGGTCACATGAGTTGCTCTGCTCCTGTATGCTCTCTCCACCCTGAAAGGTGGAAACCTTTGAAGCAGTGAGCTAAAATAAATGTTTCTTCACTCAAACTATTTCTCTTGGTTGTCACAGCAGTGAGAGGACTTAATAGTACATTTATTTAAGGAGCATTTCACTCTACAATTGTTCTTTCCCTAGCACAAACGTGTCTAGCAGAATTATTCAGAAACTGGATCTTACTACGTCCTTCACACTAGGAGAATTGAAAATGACTTCCTTGGGGCTGGAGAGATGGCCTAGTGGTTGGGAGTGCCAACTGCTCTTGCAGAGGACCCAGGTTCGATCCCCAGCACCCACATGGCGGCTGAGAACCGTCTTTGGCTTCAGTTCTAGGAGAATCTGATGCCCTCTTCTGACCTCTGAGGCATTGCACGATATGGGTGCACAAACCTACATGCAGACAGTACATTCTGTCAGTACTTCCTCAACTCTATAGTTTCTGTGGATGAAGAAGAACAAGAAAGGCTAAGTGAGAGTGCCTTGTGCTTAGGGGTGAGCGCCTGCTATCAACAAATCACCTCTGGGAAGACTGGGAGGACCCACCTGGCGGGCAACTCTCTGAGCAATGAGTATGATGCAAGTAGTACCTGAAAGCATTTTTGTTAATAGCCAGAATTCCCAGTGGTCTATAAGCTCTTCAGAGACAGTGTGGATGTCCATTTTGTTCGTTGTCTCTGGCAACTAGCACAGTTTTCAGCACAAAGTAGGTGCACAGTTTGTTGAATGAATTAATGAGTCATCTTATATCCTGTCTAGAATCTCTTGCCTTTTCCTCTTCTTTTTCCTACACTTTAAGAACAAATTCAAGGTGTGCTATTATTTTGCTGCTTAACATCTTCCTCTCCTCTCTCTTTTTAACACCCCCCCACACACACACTTTTCTTCTCCTCTTTGTCAAGGGCCCAAGGTTAAAACTGCCAGCCTCTAGCTAAGCAGCTGTAAACTGCAGTGTGTGTGTCCACACTTCTGCTTTCTCAGTGTTTTAGTCCATCTAACATTTCCACTCAAGCCTCTGCCAGAGCCACAGAGCTGAAACCATCACACACATGCAACTGATTAGACCTAAACATACTATGTGCCACATTCATCTTGTGAAACTTCAGTTCCAGCCAGCTTCAACAAGCTAAGAGATTACCATGGCAAAGAAAATTATTTAAGTGAAGGCTGGTTGACCACCACGGTGTGGTCAAAATAACTCATTTTCCCCCTTTTAAGAAGCACTAACTCAAATGTGACAGGGACTTGTGCTCACACTCAGGCAGCCCTGTCATTTCCCTGCTTCTTACGTGGACCCTACAGGGAGCTGGCCTCCCCAAGGTGCCTGTCAAACACAAGGGGACTTGAGTATTTCCTCTCCCTTTCTTCTAAAATCCATCACCAATGCTGCAATAAAAATAAGTGCCCTGTGTTAAAAAAAAAATCCCCTCAAAAGAGATCAGGAAAATGTTTGCTTTTCAATGTTTCAAAATACAACTTATAAAAAAGCCTTTATTCTGGATGCAAGAAGAAAAGAACACTCAGAAAATAGAATGTATTCATCAGTGATTCCTGAAACAATAGCTTACTTTTCACAGTTTACTTTAAATAAAAACTAAGTTTTTAGGTGGAAATGAAAAAAATTATAATTATTTTTTGATGTACCAATCTTGAAAAATTGTAGACATTAAGAGGTTTATAAATATTTGATTAGCTTTTACATTCATGCTTTTAATTTATCCCTGAAAATTCAAGTGCTATTTTTTATTAATATAACATATTTTGTGTCTTTCTGAATCAATGTTTACCTGATTAATGAGACTTTTCAAATCAAAACTGTTCAATAGCTGAATATTTTGGAATGGGGTGCAGAAGAAATGCTTGATTTTAATGATAAAGGGCTCCAAAACTACTAGGATTTATGGAGATATTTCAAGTTATCCTTGAAGAGATTTCTAGCTCTTATGTTATAAGCCTGTCTTGGGCATTTTACAGTCGTCTTGTAAAGAGGTGACTATAAATATATTGCTTCTTGCAACTTATTCTTAGTGCAACTCGAAGAAAGAACATAAAGCAGAAGCATAGGATTTCCTAACCAAATGGGGCACTGCCGGTCCTTTTGTCAAACACGTTGATTCACAAATGAGAGAAAAAAAATAAATCCCTGAGAAACTAAATAATATGCTGAAAGTCATTTAGCTAATGAATGGAGTCTGACGCCTCTCTATTTCATTTCCTGTGAGGTTTAAAATTCAGGATTAGAGGCTGGAGAGATGGCCCAGCGGTTAAGAGCGCAGACTGCTCTTGCAGAGGACCCGGGTTCGATCCCCCAGATCCATGGCGGCTGAGAACCGTCTTTAACTCCAGTTCCATGGGAATCCAGTACCCTCTTCTGACCTCCGCGGCATTGCACGACACGGGTGCACCGACCTACATGCAGACAGTACATTCATTCACATAAAAAATAAATTAAAAAAAATTCAGGATTATATATCACAGTATGTGTAGTGGTTTAGAGAACTTTAAAACATTTATATTTATAATATAAGGTAGCATAATAAATATTTTTATTTTTGTTTGCAGTTTTCAAAGTTTATTTACAGTTCATTCTTATTTAATGCTTGGAATACTATTACAGAGTATGTAATTTCATATATATGAAGAGATTAAGGCACAGAGAGGTTCAGGGATTTGCCCAGGGAAACAGCTGGAGAGTGCTGGAGAGTGACTGGCCCTTTGAAAGATCAATTTTAGAAAGTAAAATTTAATGTCTAGACATTTAGAGCAAAAGTGAAAATGTAGCTAGAACTCGGAGTCGTAATGGGAAAATGGATGGGTCGTTTGGCAGGAATAACTGACTGAAATAAAAAGAGATCATTTTAGAGAAGTCCGTTCAGATTGTGACAAGTTTCTTTTTCCTGGTTATTCAATTGAATGCTCATGCAGGCATGTGGTGAAGAGACTTTGCTGGTAGAGTTGCAGTTACTAATCAGCTGAACTAAAAATAGGGAACTTAGCTTTGATCATCCAGGTAAGCTGAGTTTCATCATCTGGGCCCTAGAAAAGAAGGCAGAAAGAGGCAGCAGGTAAAATGTGATGCAACAGATAGGTCATGAGACTTTCAAGTGTAAGAAGGGCACTTTGACCTGTTATCATTGGCTTTGAAGGTAGAAGAAGCCATGAGACACACACACACACACACACACACACACACACACACACACACACACTCTCCCAAAGCTGAGAACAGCCTCTGAATGGCAATCAACCAGGCACAGGGTCTGTGAATTCTGGCCACAAATTCATTCATCTTCAGCGCATTCATCCTCAGGGCCTCCATAAAGCAACCCAACACTGCTGACACCTTGATTTCAGCCTTGTGAGAGTCCTAATAAGAGATGGAGCTACACCACATGGGGCCTAGACTTCTGGTTCCAAAATTATAAGACAATAAATGTTCCCTGAACCCAATAAATCTGCCAATTTGTTACAGAAGCAATAGAAAACTCATGGAACTAAAACTGCGTTGGATTGCCAGATTGCCTCCATTATTTGGGAGCCCTCTACTTCTCTTCTTCCTGAGAGTTCTTATTGGTAATGTTTATTGGTAATGTCCAAGTATTGATGGCCACGTTAAGCAGTAACACTTTAAAAACTGAAACATGGCAAGTACCAATAAGTCCTAAAATCATGATTCCTGGTAATCTCACATCCAAAAATACCGCTTAGGTTTGCGGTCAAGTTGACATATCCCATGTCCATAAACTGGATGCAAAAGGACAGGAATGTGACTATGACCTTACCCAAAGTTACTATCCCTAAAATCATGAGAGACAGAAAGCCATACAGAGCACGCAGATGGCATCACTTTGTAAGTGATTGGTGGGAAAAGATAGGCTCACCAATCAGATGAAACATTGTTGCTCCACTGAGAAAAGGAGAGAATGTGGGGGAGGCAGGATGGAAGTTCCTTCTCTGAGCAAGGCTCCAACATGAAGACAGCTAGCAAGGACTTTCCCTTCCATTTTATAAGCTCAGCATTCTTTTTGGGTGGTCGTGGAGTAGAGAAGAGAATGTGGAAAACTGCATAAGTACCATTTGGAATGCTATGTCTGAATCTGGCAGAGTGAGTTCATTTAAAGCACTAAATCCCAGATGCTTTTAAAATAATTGTGATGACAGCTACAATCACTGGATATAAGAAAGAGAATAAAGAATTAGATCTTTCCCTAAAAGCCTAGTGTTTGATTCTCACATGTGTTTAAAATTCCTGACTGATATAAAAATGGATCATTTGAGAGAAGTCCTTTCAGATGATGACAATATTCATCTCATGAATAAGAGCATGGGGAAGCTATGATGAGTGATCTGAAGCTGGGATCACTGGCAGAGCAGAGTTAATGGGTACTTTGGGCACATAGAGTTGTGCCATCAGAAAATTAATCCGAGAGAGAAGTCTGTGAAGATTTACCAGCTAGGGCTGAGGGTGAAAGGGCAGGGGAGTGGAGAGGGTCTGGAGCTCAGGACTAAGTAGTGAGTTTCAGGACAGGCTTTCAAAGTGATGAGATTATCCAGTAGCTGGGTGGAGTCAGTACTCATACATAGTCACAGCTATTTTTTTTTAAATTTTTTTATTTTTATTTTTAAGGGATTCTACAATACAATGACACAGTTGTTTGCAGATAACAATGATGTTACTCAGTATGTCATACAATTAAGTAATTGGTGCATTTTGCAAGTATCTATGTCCAAATTTTGAACAACCCAAGGTTCCCATAGTCCAGTTGGAGAAGCTTGTATGCACAGGCATGTTGATCAATCAG
>VZQC01014885.1:2437145-2553538 GCA_009823505.1 Rhizomys pruinosus
GCTCAGGTCTGCTTCCGGCTGCGAGGGGGGAAGGGCGTCCCGGCGGGCTGAGGACCCGAACCTAGGCCCCGCCAGCCACCTGGCCCTCCGCCACCGACCAGAAATCAGTTGTCCAAAACCACAAAAGTCACTCTGCCCTAAGCCTTTACCTGGCTAGAGCCATGTCGGACGGCTCCAAGTGTTCCTAACAGGTCCGGACCTGGAGTCCAGACACACCGCCCTTCTACGGCTTAGTCACAGCTATTTATCATGTTTTCAATCCTGGTATTTGTCCCAAATTTGAGACTATAAGAATCCATTTTTGTCTTTATTTACTCTCCTCTTTGTCTTTTGTTGCTATTTTTAAAAGATTTGTTATTTATGTATTTATTTATTTGTGTGTGTGTGTGGTGTGTGTGTAGGTGCTCACAGAGGTCAGAGGAGTATGTTGTATCCTCTGGAGCTGGAGTTACAGATGGTTGTATGCTCCCTGACTTGGGTGCTATAAACTGAACTCTGATACTCTTAACGAGCTGAAAGTGATCTTTTTTTATTGAAGTTTTGTGCATTTCATACAAGATTTCTTAATTTAGACCCATTCCCCCTGCCTTGCCCCCTGCCCTGCCAGAGCTCATGCATTCTTCCATACATGGCTTTCATCTTTTTCTCAGTCTTTTTTTGAATTTTTGGGTGCAGAAGTTTACTCTTTTGGGCAGAGGTTTACTGTTTCAGTAAGTTCTTTGACCCAGTCTTTTTGTTGCTGTTATTGTTGTTGTTGTTCCTTCTGATTTGTAACACTCCAAAATATGCATACATACACGCACACATATACCAAAATTATGATGTCTGAAAATAAACTATACGTCAATTCTAAAACATATTCAGGGATTCACATTTTGACAATAGTGTTGCATGCAGGTAAAGAAAAAATATCACTTTACATTCCTACATTACATAGCAAGTTGATGAGTAACATCAGGTATATTTACTAAAAAAAAAAAAAAGAAGGAAAAAAAGAGGAATTATTCAGTTTGCCTTATAAAGAGAGATTTGGTGCTAGGATCCACAAATGAGGGACACCATTCATCTTTTGTTTTTATGGGAATGTGTTACTTCACTTAACATAATATCTTCTACTTCCATCCATTTACCTGCAAAATTCATGATGTTATCTTTCTTTACCACTGCATAGAATTCCATTGTGTAGATGTACCACATTTTTTTTAATCCACTCATCAGTTGAGGGGCACTTGGGCTGCTTCCAGCTCTTTGCTATTGTGAAGAGAACTGTAATAAACATAGATGTGCATGTATCTCCGTGAGAGGATGAGTCTTGTGGGTATATACTCAGGAGTGGTATAACTGGGTTGGGTGATAGGCTTATTTTGAGTCTTTTAAGAGTCTTTTAACTACTGATCCACCTTCCCAGCCCTTTCTCTTAGTTTGCAGAAAGAAATTAACATCTCATAGATAAAGGAACATCACTTGGTCCTTATGCCTCCTTTCTCATCTTACCACTTAGACATCCAGATGGATTTACCAAGCAGTGTGATAGACAATTTTATATGTCGAACTGGCTGGACCACAGTGCTCAGATATTTCATCAACCAATATTTTGTATTCTATTAGAATGTTTTGGAAATGATCAACATATAAACTTGTAAGCTCCCAGCAAAGTAGATTGTGAATAAGCCTTATCCATTCAGTTGAAAACCTGAGTAGAACAAAATACTGACAACTCCCAAGCAAGAAGGATTTCTGGATGGACAGCCTTGGGACTTGAACTGCAGCATCAGCTCTTGTTTGGGTCTGTCGTCGGCCAGCTCATTCTGCATTCTTTGGTTACCAGCCTCCATAGTTACTACTCTGCATATGCACACATCTTGTTGATTCTGCTGTTCTGCAAATACCCTGACAAGTAAGCAGTCTGACAACAAGTTTAGACCTTGACTGGGTATACTGTCACAGTACCTGTGTTGAAGGGGGGGATGCTTAGCACCACAGAGCTAGAAGGCTAGAATACAAACAATAAGCACTCACTGCGTTAAGGGCTTTCCTATGTGTAGAGTTCTTGTAGAGGAGGGACTAGAACCGGACATGAGATAAAGTGGCCTTGAGGGAGGAAAGCTGGGATAATGGTATCTGTCACAAGTCAGAGAAATATATCAAGCAGGATATACTTTAGAAGAGTGTGCTCAATGACCTGCTGCTGAGTGGTGGAGTAAGATAAGAATGAGAAATTTGCCAGGGGCTCTGGCCAGATAAGGTTATTAGTGAGCTTAATAAGGGACATTTAGTGGAATAATGAGGATGAGAGTAGAGACAAAGCAGCTAAGTAGAGCAAGATTGTGAGGAAGTGGAGAGACCAAATGTGAGCTACTTACATGAATCTTGCTGTAATGAGGAAGGAGAAAAGAAAAATATCCAAAGTGTACTTTATGTTCTTACTTGTTTGTTTATATGAGTATGCCAATGAGAAATGATGAGAGAAAGAGGTTGATGGTGCAAGAGATGTAGGCAAGCATAAACTTACTCAATAGTAAAGTGCTTCAAAGAGCACAATAACTTTACAAGTGGGATTAGATGTGATTAAAAATGTCTACACAGCAAAAGAAACTATCAAGAGAGTGAACAGTCAGCCTTTGGAATGGGAGAAAATCTTCTGCCAATTATACATCAGACAGGGGTTAATAGCTAAAATATATAAAGAACTACAAAAATTAAACACAAAAAACCCCTGTCAATCAATACATGGGACAATTAACTGACAGATGATTCTCAAAAGAAGAAACACAGATGGCCAATAAAGATTTTTAAAATTGTTCAACATCCTTGTCCATCAGAGAAATGCAAATTGAAACTACATTGAGATTCTATCCACCCCAAATAAATGTCAACTAAGATGGCGATCATTAAGAAAACAAATGACAATAGATATTGGTGAGGATATGGGAGGAGAAGTTGTTAGGAATTCAACTGGTGGATCCACTATAATCACTGTGAAGGTTTCTCATAAAACTAAAAATAGAGCTACCATATGACCCAGCTATAACCCTCTTAGACATCTACCCAAAAGACCCATCATGCCAGAGATACTTGAACATTTGTTTGTTGCTGTAGAAAATTGAATAAGCCTAGCTATCTATTAACTGATGATTAAACAATGAAAATATGGCATAAATACAAAATGGAATTCTATTCATCCTTAAGGAAAAATGAAAATTTCAGGAAAATTAATGGAACTGGAAAATATTATATTCATTGACGTAATCCAAGCTCAGAAACACAAATCTGCATGTTGTCTCCCATATGCATATTCTAGTTTCTAGTTGTTACATGTGTTCATTTTGGGTGATATTGACTGTGAGTAGAAGCAGAAACTTGGAAAGGAGCCCATGAGAGGGGAAAAAGAAGGGGATGAAAAGGCAAAAAAAAATATGTGATATGAAAGTGGAAGGGGGAATGTTGGGGCTGAAAAAGTGCAGCAGGAGGCAGGAGAATGACAAGGAGATGGCAGGAAAAGTGAAGGGGCGGAGGGGGAGGAGAATAAAGCAAATTATGTAATTATGAAAACTTTCTAAAGAGCTCTAAAGGGGAACAAGGAGGAATTAACTGGGGCAAGAGGAGGGCAGTGCGGAGTGACAGAGAAGGGGATAAGGGACACCAAAGGTGTTGAAAAAAATACATACGTAAAATACATGACAATGCTCTCCAGAGACTCACAGATGATATAACAAAAACCCTCATGCTGGGCATGTGAAACTTCCATTCAAGTTTTGGTTAAGAAGTTTTAAGAGACCTTCAGAACTCTTCATACTAGTGCCATTGCCTTTGGCTGCCTCACAGAGCTTGAAGTCAAGGCCCTATTGATGATGACACAACATGCTTCAGACATAGGATCTAGATAAATCAAACTGGAATTGATTTGGAAGCCTCTTCCTTGAGGACAAGCGTCCATAGTGTAAAGTGCTATACGAGTTCCCAGGGGAGCAAAGCAGTAAAGGCCATGAGCTACAACAATGGCTGGCCTGGCATGATCGCCCCACAGGTTCAATAGCAGCACTTTATCTTAGAGGCAACCAAAAGCTGCCTATTTAGCCATAAGACATGCTCATTTGGTAGAAATTCATGTTTGGTACTGTAAATATAACTTCCCATGACTGGTCATGTCATAGACCTCAAGAGAAGAACCTACTACTGCCATTTTCCTAAACCAGTACAGTTTCCAACTGTATTCCATCCCTATATCCACAGATAAGTATAATTTGCAGCATATGGGAACTATTAAAAAGTTCCACAATGGGTCAAAATGCAGAGAATAAATATCTATGGGGAGCCCACCTCCTACTGGTACATCTACAATACAACCCCTACAGCTAAAGTTGAAGGAACATCATGGAAGAGTCGGTGGAAAGATTGCAAGAGCCAGAGAACCAGGATGCCAGCTTCAAGACAATGACAATGACTTGTAGACATGGCTGGGATGATACAACCATGGAACCAACAACATGGCTGCTTAAACAAGACCTGTGTAATGGCTGCACAGGTCAACGTGGCAATGTGGGTGAGGGAAGTTTCACAGGCTGCACATTTAGATGAAGAGAAACAGTGGCTACTAGGAGGAAGAATCAGTTCTCTGCAAGAATGTGCCCCTGATATGTGATCCAATCCCAAGTGGTAGCCCTAAACATACATCACACGAACAATGCTAAATGGACCCAGGTTTTATGTATAAATGCACTTTATACATACACATATTATTACTATCGATATATATATGTACTCTCCCTATGTGATGGTTTGAATGAGGAATAATCCCCATAGGCTCCAAGTGTTTGAATACTTGACCCTGGTTGGTGGCACTTTTTTCAGAGGTTCAGGAGGTGCAGCCTTGCTAGAGAAAGCAGGTTACTAGAGGTGGGCTTTGAGATTTCATAGCCACGCCCCATTTCCTTTTCTTTATCTCTCCGCTTCCCATGCATTCTTGAAGATATTCTCTCTCAGCTTTCTGCTCTAGATGCCTCTTGCCATGGCTTTCCCACCATTATGGACTCATCTCTCTGGAACCATAGGTCCATCAGTATGATGCCTTGGACATAGTGTTTTGTCACAGCAACAGAAAAGTAACTAACACAACATACATTATATGTTTAGTCTTTTAAATAATCACTACATATATTTATATTGTGTGTGTAAAAAATAATCATGTGTTGTATGAAATGAGAGAAGGTTAGCACTCCCCTTGACAAGGATGGAAGAGGCCCTTGGGCCTAACAACACGCATACGGTTAAGGCATTGCCACCTACTTTGTAGCATCTAACCACTGTAAAAAAAAATAATAATCAAAGATGGGGTCATGAATTTGAAGGGAGTTGGGGGGATAATACAGGAGTTGGAAGGGAGAGAGGAATGTGTAGAAATTATATAAAGTACTCATGTATAAAATTCTCAAAAAACTTTAAAAGATGCCACAAGGAAACCTGTTACTTTATAAGCTAGTAAAAGAAATAAGGCACAATAATATATAATCATTAAAATATTTCTTGGCATTAACTCCACTGGAATGGAAATAATTTGAATCAAGGAAGTCTTGCTAACCCAAGTATGAGATGGTACACTGTGGGTCTCATCCATGTCCTGAGCTCATAGCTTTTTTCAAATGAGATGTTGTTAACAGCAAATCCAACAAAGTTGGCATTTGGCACCACCTCTGTCATTCCTGAGGATGGCCTTCTCAGGTAGAGTTCTGAAGATGGAAAAGAAGAACATGGTAAGCTGGTGTTCCCAACATGCCTCATAATCTATGCACTAGAACTCCTGTGCCCAAACTGTCCTCTTAAGCATACTCCCTGCAGCCTCTCAAGCAGCAAAGAGATTACAATCAGAAGAAAAGGGTGGTTTGCCAATGCCTTTCTCCTGTCAGAATGTGAGAGTAATGCAGGCAAAAAGCATAAACTCATGTCTATCACAAGGGCTAAAATGTGAGGATTTTTCCTAAATAGTGAGTCTTCTACCCCAATTGAAGAATGATGAGAAAATTGTAGGCTGACTATTGTGAAATGAGAGATTCCACTGATTCCCATATAAATGGACACTCAGGGGTTGGCAATCTGTGCATTTTCTTGCATTTGATGAAGAAATAAATGTCCAGATTTTTCAGTCCTTGTGATACAGAACACCAATATAATTGAGGGAAATTATAACAGAATTAATAATACAAGTAAGACATTTTTAAAAGCTACTGCCTTTGTTCCCTTGGAATGAGTGACACTGGTTAGCAAGATTATTCAATTTGAAATAATTAGGTTTCTGGTTCCTATAATTTAGGTCTTACCTATCACAGCAAATTATATAAATTGGTGTGTGTGTGCATATATATATATATATATATATATATATAATTGTATCATGTCAATAGAACTAAACATTTTAAAATAATACATTCAGAGATTATATTTATTCCCTAACTAGGAAAAGTAATACATTTGGAAAGTACTTTTGACAAAAGATAAAAATATATTTACATAATTATTTTATCATAAGATACTGTTTAAATCATACTTTGCTAAGGTTATAGATACAGATTTCTTTTAAACACTTATCTCATGTGCTTGAATTTTCTTCTTGTCAGAGAAATTCTAAAAAGCCCTCTAGCATACTATTAAATAACTATACAAATTTGGGGCACAGAGATATTTTTGACTATAATGACAGTGTGCTTTTTACTATACCCTTCCAAATCTTCTTAAATATAGTTCTGACTGTAGCTTTTGATTCTATTATATAGCTCAGCAGAATTTATAGCCAAAGCAAAGAACTAATTTCTTTCATTAAAGTTGAGCAAGACATTGTTTAATATATTTAATTATAATCCAATTGAGTCTTGGTTCACTATTAGTCAGCTGATGGACTTCAGATGTTATTATTAAATAACTTCTATTGAGTACTTATTCTTTCTTATTCTATACCAGGCACTAAACTATGTACTTTACATACATTATCTGTTTAATCTTCTAAATAACCACATGAATTAAGTACTATGTATGTCCCAGATTTGCATATTAAGAAAAGAGGTTCAAAAAGGTTATACAACTTGCCAAAGGTAAGTTCATTAGTAGGAGAATTACATGTGGGACCTTTCTAAGGGCATATGATGACATAGTGAGGTACTGAAGTTCTCCAACCCAAACCTCATAGTCCTGCAGTATAACCTATTTGGTACTTTGTAGAGACTCCATCTGTAGCAATTTCCTGTGACAAGGGTGCTTATGACCACTCCCTGTGGAACTCTGCACTACTCTGTACTGCTCAAGAGTGGAAGAGGGGCAGCAGGCAGCTACCAGTGTACATCTGCATGAGAGTTCTGACAGTCATTTGTCCATCTAGCCATTTATTTATAAATATCTACTATCGGGGGATCTCCCAAGACCACCTGAAGCACAGGTAGGAGCTGGGTGCTTCAGCCAGGTGGATTGTTTGATTGGATTTCATAGTCTTTGTTGATCTTTGGCCTGATTGGCTGGTGTGGCTTTGGCGGGGGGCGGAGTTGTCCTCCCAATTTTATTCCCCCTGGAATAAAAGGTGGGTTTGTGTGAGTCGTAAGATCGGGGATCTCCCAAGACCAACTGAAGCACAGGTAAGCCCCCCCCCAAACTGGGATTGCCGAAGGAGTGTTCAAGTGGATTCTTTGGAGAACCTTCAGAATAGAAAGGGAAGAGGGAGTTAGACTTCCAATAGAAAGCCTAAAGCTTAGAGAAGTCAACACTCCATAAGCAAGGAGAAAAGGAGAAAAACAAATCAATCAAACAAACAACGAAGGCATCTGAAGGAGGCAAGCAAAGCAAGCCTTCAACACAGTGAAGAGGCATCTGGGATTCACACTGGAATACAGGCAAAGAGAAACCCACATGCCAGGGAGATGAAGAAGAGACAACATGGGAAAGGTGCAGGATAATTCCACACCAAGCTCTACCAACCCTGTAGAAAATTCCTACAGTGGGATCCCCCTGGGGATGGCCCAGGACACAGATATCAGAAGTACAATTGTGAACATACTTAGAGAAATACAAGATTATAAAGAGCAAATCAAAGAATTAAGAAAAGAGAATGGCGCTGGAGAGATGGCCTAGCAGTTAACAGTGCCAACTGCTTTGCAGAGGACCCGGGTTTGATCCCCAGTACCCACATGGCGGCTAAGAACCATCTGAAACTCCAATTCCAGGAGAACTCCAGTCCCAGGGGAATCCAAGACCCTCTTCTGATCTCTGCGGCACTGCATGACACGGGTGCACAAACCTACATGCAGACAGTACATTCATAAACATACGAAAATAAATAAAATTTAAAAAAAAAAAGAGAATGAAAAACTCAAGATGTCCCTAGAGAGAGAGAATGACAAACTCCAGAAGGAAGTGGAAACACTGAAAAGATCCCATGCTGAAAAAGATATGGAAACCAACCAGTGAAGCAAAGAGCTACAGGAAGAGATTGAGAGGCTCCAAAAGGAAGTGGAAATACTAAAGAAATCAGAAAAGGAAATGAAAAAGGAAATCAAACACTCATCCAATCAAGAGGAAAGGAATAGAAAAAGCCTCAGAAGCAGAATGGAGGAAGCAGATCAAAGAATATCAGACCTGGAAGATAACACAGAACATCTAAAAACCTCAAGTAAAGATTATGAAAAATTAAAAAATACACAAATGTGGAACAACCAGGAATCCTGGGACACTCTGAAAAGATCAAACCTATGCATCATAGGAATAGAGGAAGGAAAAGAATCCCAAGAGAATGGTATTGATCAAATCTTCAACAGAATAATAGATGAAAATTTCCCCAAACTAAAAAAAGACAAACCAATACAAATACAAGAAGCACATAGAACTCCAAACAGACAAGATCAGAAAAGAAACTCTCCACCATATCATAGTTAACTGCAGATTGCCAAAACAAAGACCAAAATCCTTAAAGCCACAAGAGAAAACACAATGTCCAAGTGACCTATAAGGGGAAAAACCTATCAGCATTACAACTGACTTCCTCAAGGCAAAAGTAAGTATGTGAAAGCAAGAAGACGTGGAGAAAAGCATTCCTCGAGTTAAAGGACTATAGATGCAAACCAAGGTTACTATACCCAACAAAAATGTCAATTATAGTTGAAGGGTAAAGAAAAATCTTCCACAACACGAATAGGCTAAAATCCTATATATTTTCTGGAATTCTTGTCCAGAAAACCAACCCCTTCAGAGAATTCTTGAAGCAATTCAAAGGACAGAAGAACGAAGCAACTGTCCCCCGCACCTAGAAAGAGAAATCAATAACGCACACATGCAGAAGTTAGAAACCTAGATAAAAAATGCAAATGGATAATAAGGTGAAAGGAAGCAACACACACACACCTCTCGATTATAACCTTAAATATTAGTGGCCTAAACTCCCCAATCGAAAGGCATAGACTGGGAGAATGGATTAGGACACAGAATCCATAGATATCCTCTCTACAAGAAACCCATGTCACCCTCAAAGATAGGCACCAATTTAAGTGAAAAGATGGAAAAAAAAATTCCAAGCAAGTGGTACCAAAAAGAAAGCAGGAGTTGCTATTTTAATATAAGATAAAATAGACTTCAAAGTAGAAGCAATTAGAAGAGACAAAGAGAGCCATTACATCCTTAACAAAGGGGAAATTAACCATGAAGACCTCACAATCATGAATATATATGCACTAAACTACAGTGCAACGACCTTTATAAATACAACTCTACAGGACATCAAGGCACAGATTAACCCCAGCACACTCCAGTAGGGGACTTCAATACCCCATTGAGTCATTTGGACAGATCAACCTGACAAAGAATAAACAGAGAGACATCTGAACTGAACAATACAATACAGGAAATGGACCTCACAGAAATATTCCGAATATTCCACCCAAGCACCAGAGAATATACTTTCTAATCAGCACCCCATGGAACATTCTCCAAAATTTACCACATACTTGGACAGAGAAAAAAAAACTCAACAAATACAAAAAAATTAAAATAATTTCATGAATTATTTCAGACCATAGTGCAATAAAGCTAAATATCAAAACCAGGATAAGCCCTGCTACCTACATGAACACATGGAGACTAAGCAACACACTCCTGAATAATGAGTTGGTCAAGGAGGAAACAAAGAAATAAAAACATTCCTGGAACTAAACAACAATGACAGTACAACACAACAAATCCTATGGGACACTTTAAAAGCAGTCCTAAAAGGGAAGTTTATAGCCCTGGTGCCTACATTTAAAACAAACAAACAAACAGAAAGAGCACAGCTAAATGAGCTAACACTGCAGCTAAAAACACTTGAAAGACAACAACAAATAAACCCTAAATGCAACAGACAGGAATAAATAACAAAAATCAGAGCAAAAGTCAATGAAATAGAAACAAAGAAAATACAGAAAATCTACGAATCCAAAAGTTGGTTCTATGAGAGAATAAACAAGATCAACAGACCCCTGGCCCAGTTAACCAAAAGAAAGAAAGGGCAACTCCAAATCAATAGAATTCATGATGAAAGGGGAAATATCACAAAAGATAATGAAAAGATCCAGACAATCATATGGGAATACTTCAAAAACCTATACTATACTAAATTTGAAAACCCAAGTAAAATGGTTGAACATCTGCAATCCAGGGAATCACCAACGCTAAACCAAGAAGAGATTGACAGCTTAAACAGACCTATAATATATGAATAAATTGAAAATATAATAAGAGACCTCCCAACTAAAAAAAGCCCAGGTCCAGATGTTTTCACAGCAGAATTCTATAAAACATTTAAAGAGGACTTACAATCATTATTACTCAATCTGTTCAGAAGGATACAGCAGAGGGAAATCACCCAAATTCCTTCTACGAAGCCAGCATCTCTCTAACACTAAAACCATGCAAGGATGCAACCAAAAAAGAGAACTACAGAGCCATCTCATTAATGTACTCAGATGAAAAATTCTCAACAAAATACTTGCAAACCATATACAAACCCACATCGAAAAGATCATTCATCATGATTAAGTTGGATTCATACCAGAGATGCAGGGATGGTTCAATATATGGAAATCAGTAAATATTGGGCTGGAGAGATAGTCTAGCAGTTAAGAGATCTGACTGCTCTTGCAGAGGACCTGGGTTCCATCTCCAGCACCCACATGGTGGCTGAGAAATGTCTGAAACTCCAATTCCAGGAGAATTCCAGTTCCAGGGGGATCTGACACCCTATTCAGACCTCCGCGGCATTGCATGACACGGGTGCACAGACATGCATGCAGACAGTACATTCATATACACAGAAAAAAAAAGAAAATCAGTAAATATCATAAAAGACATAAATGGACTGAAGGATAAAAACCACACGATCATCTCAATAGATGCAGAAAAAGTCTTTGACAAAATCCAGCATCCCTTCATGATTAAAGTACTACAGGGAATTGGACTGGAAGGATGATTTCTCACCATAATCAAAGCCATATATAAGAAACCCACAGCCAGCATCATCCTAAATGGAGAAAAGTTAAAAGGATTCCCCATAAAGGTAGGAACCCAAAAAGGGTGCCCCTTATCACCACTATTCTTCAATATAGTTCTTGACACTCTGGCTAGGGCAATAAGGCAAGAAAAGGAAATTAAAAGAATACGAATTGGAAAAGAGGAAGTCAAACTAAAGCTTTTTGAGGAAGATATGATAGTTTACCTAAAGGATGTTAAAAACTCCACCGGAAAACTCCTAGAAATGATTAAGAATTTCAGTAAAGTGGTGGGATACAAAATTAACCTAGAATAATCAGTTGCCTTTGTTTACACCAACAACAAGCAACTGAAGAAAGAATACAGAGACATTCACAATTACAATAGCTTCAAAAACAATAAAATACCTAGGAACAAACCTAACCAACAACTCCAAAGATCTCTACAACAAAAATTATAAACTCCTGAAGAAGAAGATTGAAGAAGATATCAGAAGATGGAAACCTCTCCCATGCTCATTGATTGGAAAAATTAATATAGTAAAAATGTCAAAAATTAATTAATATACTGATTTAACCAAATTAATATACTGATTTAACACAATTCCAAATAAAATCTCAAGGACGTTATTTACAGGCTTGGAAAAATAATTCTTAAATTCATATGGAACAAGAAAAGACCCCGAATAGCCAAAGCAACCCTGAGTGAAAAGAGTAATGCTGGGGAGATTTCTCTATCAGACATCAAACTATACTAAGGGGCTATAGTCAGAAAAACAGCCTGGTACTGGCACAAAAACAGACCTGTAGACCAATGGAACAAAACTGAAGATCCAAACTTGGGCACATACAATTTCAGCCATCTCATATTTGACAAGGGGGCCAAGAAGACACAATGGAGAAAAGACAGCATCTTCAGCAAGTGGTGTTGGAAAAACTGGATCACCACTTATAGAAGAATGAAATTAAACCCCTACCTCTCACCCTGTACAAAAGCCAACTCCAGATGGATTAAAGACTTCAACGTGAAACCCCAAACTCTGAAGGTGATAGAAGAAAAAGTTGGCAGCAGACTACAAGACATAGGGTAGGAAAAGACTTCCTAAATCAGACAGCAGCTGTGCAAGAATTAAGGTCGACAATTGACAAACGGCACCTCATTAAACTCAAAAGCTTCTGTACATCAAAAGAAACGATCAAGGAAGTGAAGAGAAATCCCACAGAGTGGGAGGAAACCTTCACTGCAGAAATATCTGACAAAGCATTGATTTCCAGAATATATGAACTACTCAAAAAACAAAGAAGAAAGAAAACAAATGAGCCACTCAATAGATGGAGCAAAGAACTGAACAGAGACTTCACAAGTGACGAATTAGCGATGGCTGAGAAACATCTTAATAAGTGTTCAACATCATTAATCATTAAGGAAATGCAAATCAAAACCACTCTAAGATATCATCTTACTCCAATAAGACTGGCTAAGATCAAGAAAACAAATGACAACAAGTGCTGGAGAGGTTGTGGGGAAAAGGGATCACTCATCTACTGCTGGTGGAAATGTAAACTCATACAGCCACTATGGAAAGCAGTGTGGAAAACCCTTGGAAGACTTGGAATGAACTTGCCACCTGACTCAGCCGTACCTCTTCTGGGCATGTAACCACAAGACTCATCTTACCACAGAGATACATGCACAGCCATGTTTATTGCAGCTCTCTTCACAATAGCAGGGAGCTGGAACCAACCCAAGTGCCCCTCAACTGATGAGTGGATAGAGAAAATGTGGTACATCTACACAATGGAGTTCTATGCAGCGGTAAAGAAAGATGACCTAATGAGTTTTGCAGGTAAATGGCTGGAGCTAGAAGATATCATGCTGAGTGTAGTAACACAGTCCCAGGAAAACAAATGAGAAATGGTGTCCCTCATCTGTGGATGCCAGTGGATGCTAGCACCAATTACTTAATTTTATGGCAAACTGAGTAACATCAATGTGATCTGAAAACAACTGTGCTCTTATATTGTGAATCCCTTAAAATATAATAAATAAATTTAAAAACGAAAATAACATTAGATAGGAGAAAAAATAAATAAATATCTACTATCTATTAATCACTATTGGGTACCAGACAGTGTCCTCGAATGAGGCGCAGAACAGATGTCGGCTTCAACCTGAATCAGGCTTTTTGTCAACTACATGAGAGAAATGTCGACTAAATAAACCATAAATAAATAAACTAATATGATGCACACTGATAGGGATAACCTGTTTTGAGAGAGAGAGAGAGAGAGAGAGAGAGAGAGAGAGAGAGAGAGAGAGAGAGAGAAGAGTTTGGTTATTCTATATTAAGGAGTCAAGGGGAGCCTCCTCAAAAAAGCGGTATGTGAGATGAAACTATTATAGGGATAGCCCAAAAGAGGGGAAGAAGAAAAGAGTCTCTCTGGATTCGTTCATTCAAAAATTTGTAATAATGTTTTAAAAAAGAGAGGGCTGGTGAGATGGCTCAGTGAGCAGGAGTCTGGGTGTGTAAGCATGAGAACTGAGTTTGAATGTTTACCATCCATATTTTAGACAAAGAATTTGTTGGGGATAGAGAGATGGCTCAGCAGGTCAGAGCACTGGCTGCTCTTGTGGAGGACCTTGGTTTGATTTCCAGCACCCACATGACATCTAACAACTGTCTGTAACCCCAGTTCCAGGGGATCCCATACCTCTTTCTGACTCTGCAAGCAATCAGTGACATGGGTGCACTTACACACATGCAGGCAATACACCCATACACATAAAATAATAAGCAGATTTTTTAAAAAGAAAGAAAAAGAATTTGTTGAGGATTTGCTATGTGCAAAACATAGCACCATGTCAGGGAATATTTCAGAATTGATGCTTTCCCCTTGGAAATTCTAGTCCATTGAAAGGTCATAGATTATGTCTCACTGAAGCTATAGGTGACAACTATAGAAGAAAATAACCTAGAAAGTAATGAATCAATGAATGTAAATACATGTATTAATAAAACAGTTTCTGCTATTGTTAGGTTAAAAAAGTGTTTCAGATGTATTCTCCCTGGAACTGTAATGTATATAAGTGTTATACCTCATGGATAGTGGTTATTGCAGAAGTCACAGCTGGTGAAAGTGAAGAGAATAGTTGTTAGTGGAGTGTTCAGGTACAAATGATGCATCTATATCACACTGCCAAGCCTCAGGAGTCATTGCAGAAGAGAGGGAAGAAAGAATTTTAAGAGCCTCAGATCAGAGACAACTGGAGCAAACCAAGCCGTCTGGACATGAACTTACAGAAGCTGTGGTTGCCTGCATTAAGACCTGACGAAGTTCAAGCCAGTCAACATTCTGGCATGAAGGGTGAAGAGGGTCACAAGCTCCAACTCCTAACCAGGGAGCTATGGGCATTGATGGCTATGATGGTAAGGGAGAGTAAGAGTTCTTTAAGGGAGTGGCCTTGGTAGGTTGACCATCCTCCAGTGGCCCCTCACCCAGGAGTTTGTGGGTAGCACAAGTTGTACTCAATGGATTATTTTTTAAAAAGAGGACATGAAGTTACAGGATACAGAGGTGGGGTTGGATCCGAGAGGAACTGGAGGGGTGAATATGATCAAAGAACATTGTATGAAATCTTCAAAAAATTAATGAAATATATTTTAAAGTGCTATGCTTAGAAAGCATTATCAATTTTTCAAAATACCTAAGCACTTAACATGTAAATTTCATTGCATAAGTTAAGAAAAATAAAATAGCAGGTTGCTGGAATGCTAGAAACTCAATCTATGCTGGGCGTGGCATCATGTAACACCCACACATGGGTTTCCTAGGTGAGGCTATGCCACTGAATTGTTCTTGGTGGACATCCATGGTGGATTTGTTTCCCACCACAGGGCCAGAAATATGTTAATAGAATCTTTTTGGTCCACTGGTTACTTTTCCTATGTAGGAGTGTGTGTTTCCCCACGTACAAATGTATGCACTGGGCTGGGTGGTGGAAGTCTTGTGATGGATGTTGTACTTTATTTTATTCAGATGATGAATAAAACCTCAGTCCTCTATTCACCTGACCTACAACCTCACCATTTCAAGTGACATTTAATAGATATCTATTAACTTCTTAGATTTCAAACAACTTAACAGCTATCATAATTTGGCATTTAAGGGAGAAAAATCATATAGCGCCAAGAGCTCATTTTCTTCCTGGAGATTAAGCACAGAGAATTGGCTCTAAACAGGGTGCCTTTAGCCTTTCTATCAGTTGACGTAACAATGTTCAATTCTCCCTGGAAATTTTTGAAACAATCAAAAAACAGATAACAACAATAACAAACAAAAATTCATATTAAAACAAAGTACCGGGGCTGGAGCGATGGCCTAGCGGTTAAGAGCGCCGACCGCTCTTGCAGAGGACCCGGGTTCGATCCCCAGCACCCACATGGCGGCTGAGAGCCGTCTGAAACTCTAATTCCAGGAGAACTCCAGTTCCAGGGGAGTCCGACGCCCTCTTCTGACCTCCGCGGCATTGCACGTCACGGGTGCACAGACTTGCATGCAGACAATACATTCATACACATACGGAAATAAATAAAATTAAAAAAAAAAAACAACAAAAAAAACAAAGTACCAAACTGATGTGAAGCAGTTACCTCCTTCCTTAATGAAAAACCACCCAGATCCTCTGATGTGGGCCCTAAAGATACCCCTTCCTCCAGACGTGGGAAATGCCGAGGCCCTGAAACAGCGCTGAGAATACACTCTCCCTTCTCTTCAGCCTTGGGTTTTCTCCCTTGGTCCTGCTGCTTCCACCATCCGGACTAAGGCACAAGGTCCTTTTTAGTGCTCTGATCTGAGTATCACCAAAATCCTCCCTTGGTGTTCAGATCTGCAAGCAAAGGATAAAACCAAACCTCCCTGGAAAAGGACCACAGTATGATATCCCAGTAGATAACTAATGATGACCTAGTCCAGGGGACTCGGGAAGACAGCAAAAGTGATCATGGCTATACTGTTTTCGTTTGTTCTGTAGCTATCCAGAGAAAAGCATCTGAAGTCAGATCTAAATGCCTGAAAGAAGAACTATATTAATGACTTTGTTTCCAAGCCACAGGAAAGGATAAGTTCTCTGATATTAACCCATTCCCCACCTGGAAAATGTACCATCCAGCTAAATTCTGATACCCAAATGGCTTTACCCACTACATATATAATTTTATAAAATATAATCTAGTACATAATTTTAATAATGACAATCAAAAGAATTCAAATATTTTTCTCACCCGGCCCAGATCCTAAAGCAACTCAAAGCAGCCTAGACGAGGTGCAGCCTACCTGCCACTAGTGCTTTTCCTTTCAAACCCATCTTCTAGTTACTAACCAGCTACTTTTCTTCTTGGCTTTTCAAAGCAGTGGAGTACAAACAAGAAAAGTATTCTCATTGCTAGCTGCATGCATGACGGGGTAGGTGAACCAAAGATGGATATTTACCTCAAACAGTTAAAACTTTTCTTTTTTTTTTTTTTTTAATTTGGCTTGCAACTAGGTAACTCCTTCCTGTGTTCAAAAGACCCAGCCAGACAATCAGCACTCAGGCAACACTTCCCAATTCTTCACTGCCAAAATTCCTCCTCACTTGGAACCTTTTAAATTTTCATTTATAGTAGTTGGGGATTTGGCTCAGTGATAGAACTCTTGAGTAACATGAATAAAGCCTTGGGTTCAATTCTCAGTTCACTCCCTACCCCCCAAATAATTTTACAAGTATGCTCCTAATTCTTGGCATACAGTTACTATGTAAGTAGACGAAGGGCAGTGGATCATGAGAATCTACAGATGCACCTCTCTGTATAAAAACAATAAATAAAATAAGTCTCTGTGCAAAGAATGGGACTCCAAGATACTTCTTTCCATATCTGCATAACTGTGGGATTTAGTGCAAACTGGTGACTAACACTGCAACCCAGCACAGAGGCTTGGGAAGCTCCTACTGCAAGCCAAAGTCCTTGGCTCTCCATTTTCATGGTGTGCTAGATAGCTTTAATGTCAACTTGACACACCTGAGGTGAGGGAGCCTCAATTGGGGATTTGGCTCCATTGGACTGGCCTGTGGCCATGTGTGTGGAGTATTTTGATTGTTGAGTGATGTGGAAGAACCCAGACCATTGTGGGTGGTGCCACCCCTGATCAGGCTGTTGTGTGTTGTGTAAGAAACCAGATCATGCATGGGCCAAGGGAGCAAGCCAGTAAGAAGCATTCCTCCAGGTTCCTGCCCTGTGTTCCTACCTTGGGCTCCCTCAGTGATGAATTATGACCTAGGAGATATGAGCCAAATAAACCCTTTCCTCCCCAAGTTGGTTTTGGTCAGAATGTTTTGTCACAGGATTGAAGAGAAAGTAGAACAGAAATTGGTACCAGAGAGTGGGCTATTGCTGTGACAGACCAGACCTTGGTGTTTTCTGGAGGATTGTGGAAGGCTTTACAACTTTGGGCTGGAAAAGCCATTGAGTGCTTAGAGTTGCTGTGGAGCTTTGAACAGTTATGCTGAAAGAGTTGTAGACAATGGAGGCCTGGTTATGAAGTGGATAAAGGGAAGCAGAGATCATCAGGGCTGTTTGTGAGATATTTTTTGAATTGAGAATCTGTGGGTTCTGGTCAGCTAGAGCTGAAGAATCAGTTGTAAGTAACAATAGTCCAGAACCTGAAGTAAAACCTTTGTTTTACTGGGACAACTGATGCTGGTCGGCTAGGGCTGAAAAATCAGCTGTAACTAACAAATGAACAGCATCACTGTGGTAAAATCTTCTGGGAAGAATTTCCTCAGGAACACATAGAGGGCCCAGCCTCCATGTCAAACCAGAAGCAGGGCTTGGTAATTCGTCAGAATCTCCTATATGGTTCTATTGTTGAAATGTGAAGGGGTCACAGACAGCAGCTGAGGCTTGGCACTGTGAGAGACCAGGAAAGGCCATTAGTGAAACTGTACCTCGGTTGCAATGAAGACCCCAGGATTGCAGGGATCATAAAGAGAAGGTGAGACATTGTACCAGAGGCAGTCAGAAGAGCCCATTAGTGAAGGTTCAGCCTCAGTTTCAGTGGTGACCCCAGCTTTTTGGAGATGCCAGGACCATAGGATGACCACCAAGAGCAGCAGCAGGTGTGGAATGGAGCTGGCCTGGGCCTTCACAATGAGATGTGTATCCCATGGACAGCAGACTCAGATAAGTGGAGCTACTGAAACCTTTGGAGTACAGAAGACTGTGAGTGAATCCCAGGTGTCCAGACTTGAGCTACTTTGCTGAACTTAGGTTTTGGTTGAGTGTGCCTGATTCTTTCCTTTGAAATAAGACAGTATTTGTCTTGGATTTTACAGAAACCCACAGTTAAAAGACTTTTAAAAGAGTCAGTGAACTTTTAAGTGTTTGGATTTTTAAAGGACTGTGGGGCTTTTAAGATTGTACTGTCTTATGTTGTGATATTAACGTTAACATCATATCTTGGTGACTAGGAATGAAAAGGTTGTGGTTTAATAGTGATGTCTTTTGTGTCAAGTTGACAAGGGGTTGATTGTGCAGGATAGCTTTAGTGTCAATTTGACACACCTGGGTTGAGGGAGCCTTAAATGGGGAGTTGGCTCTATTGGACTGGCCTGTGCCATGTCTGTGAAGTATTTTCTTGATTGTTGAGTGTTGTGGGAGAGCCCAGGCCATTCTGGGTGGTGCTGCCCCTGGGCAGGCTGTTGTGTATCATGTAAGAAACCAGATAAGGTATGGGCCAGGGGAGGAAGCCAGTTATAAGCATTCCTCCATGGCCTGTGCTTCAGCTCCTGCCTCCAGGTTCCTGCCCTGTATTCCTACCTTGAGATCCCTCAGTGATGAACCGTGACCTGGGAGATGTAAGCCATTGCATAAAAGTCTCCTATATGGTTCTACTGTTGAAACGTGAAGGGGTCACAGACAGCAGCTGAGGCTTGGCACTGTGAGAGGCAAGGAAAGGCCATTAGTGAAAGTGCACGTCCCCAAGTTGGTTTTGGTCAGACTGTTTTGTCACAGCAACTGAAAGCAAACTAGAACACATGGATATTGGATGCATGGTTCTTAGGAAGAGGAAACTGGGAACTGAGGGAGCTCTGACAGGGCATGGGTTTCTCACAAAGATGTTGACATTTCACACGACTGGCCATCTCTTGCTTTTAGGATGTAGACTGCTTTCCATGAGGTGACATGGAAATATGTGCTCAGGACTCCCCAGTGTTTGGCACTGCCAGATAAAAGCACAAAGGAATGAATCCCAGCCACCAACAGCAGTTACAGCACCTTGGATTTCCTTTGTTTGTGTTTAGTACTGAGTATTGAACCAGGGCCTTGCATACACTAGGCAAACTCTCTACCAGCCTTCTTTTTACTTTTTTTGCAGCAGGGTCTCACTAAGTTGCCCAGGCTGGCCTTGAACTTGCAGTCTTCCTGCTTTAACCTGGTAGGCAGGTGGGATTTTGGTTCTAAGCCATCAGACCTGGCCACATTCCTCTTTGTTTTTACATGTATACGTAACTCTATACCGCATGTGTGCCGGTGCAGTGGAGGGTAGATGAGGATGTCAGATCCCCTGGAACTGGAGGTACAGGTGGTTGTGAGCCACATGATATGGGTGCTACAAATTGAGCTTGGGTCCTCTGGAAATGTCCAATATGGGCATTTCCATGAGAGTAAATGAACTCAGGACTTGGCTGTTACAGGCTGGAGCCTAAATCCTGAGCCTGTTTGTACCTCTGTAGAAATACATGAACTGGACATCCCTTGGGCTCCTTTCAGCTCTGAAATTCTATGAGCTACAATTATTATATGGGTGGTATGGTCTGGTACTTAGCAGCAATTAGAAATGTTAGGAAAAAAAGTCTTTAAACTTGTCTAAAACTTGGAACTCCTATTTTGTAATAATCTTAAAGGCTTAAAATCCTGCTAATGCTCCCAGATTTATGTCTTTGTCAACCAAGGATGGAAAAATTGGACAAAGTCTGAGAAAAATCTCAGTTTACAGCTTTTTGCCTAGGAGGAATTTATTTTGCTTAATCATTTTTACTGATGTTAATTTTGAGGAAAATTAGGTCCAATTGTTACTGAATAATTTAACTCAACAAAATTAAGTTAAATTTAGTCCAGATTTTTGCTGTGTAACCCACACTCCATGAGCTCCTTTCTCTTTCTGTAGCTGTTACTAGGGATCACTAGGCCGGGACCCAGATTTTGACATGGAGCTTACTGAGTTTGAAAGATGGAATTCTCCTGGTGTGTCTTTTGATTCAGAGCAGGACTCCAGGGGGGGAGAGTACCCCCGCTTTCTGGCTTAACCATGGAGTCTGTCTCAGAAATCTTGGGCCCAGTTGGGTGCTCTTGAACTTGGCCTTCTAGATGGCATGCAGCTTTGCTTAGATTTATCTGCCATCATTCTGGCTTCCTTTAATTCCATGGAGATAGCAGCACATGGCTAATGTGTTCGTCCTAAATTGCCTATGAAGAGAAATCACTAGAGAACCTTCCCAAGGACAGGATATTATCTGCCTGGTTCTCACAGAGTCTGCCACAAAAGCTGCACAAAACATATTTGTAAGTAAATATGTTCTACCATAAGCTGAATCATACCAGAATGAATGAATAAGACTTATGAAAAGGCTTATGGTAGAGCACGTACCTAACATCTACAAGGCTATGGGTTCAATCCTCAGCTTTGCAAAGAATAAAACAAATAACCAAAACAAAGTTATAATGTGAAATAATAAAAGCACAACCTCATACCTTCCAGACTAGGCATCAGTATTACCTTGGAAAAATGGATTTTGTTCTTAAAAATGGTTATTAATTTTCTGTAACTTTTTACTTCAGGGAACTTTGAATGAGAATTAAGGATTTTAAGCCTCTCTGGCTAATTTAACCAAAGGATATAAAAAAACTGTAGAACTGTACAGTGCTTGCTCTTACTTTCTTAACCATGAGTTACTTCCATATCAGACTTAACCAGTCTGATTACTTAAAACAGTCATTTTCTACATTTCTCCAATGCATTGAGTTTTACGAATTCTTTTAGCACGTCAACAGAAACTAAATCACTTTTTTATAACAAAACACTTCTTAATAAACCACATCACTTTTTCTTTCCTTGGTAATCCATGTCTTTAGTTAGTGCTGACTTAGTCATCAAGTAAATATGGCTACTATGTGTGAGTGGCCTCTCTGCTAGGCCTAGAGAAATAGCCTATACACCTTGGCCCACACAGATCATATGTTAGATCAGGAAGAGATGAATCATAAGCTATCACACACAAAAATGATGAACACAAATACGGTAAAGGAGGCTGGTGGAGGCTGGTGGAGGCTGGTGAATACTGGTGGGGACTGGTGGAGGCTGGTGATGATTAATGGAGTCTGGTGGAATCTGCTAGAGGCTGATGGAGGATGAGGAAGCTGGTGAAAGTGGGCAGATGCATATGGGTGGGACGTTTGTGGGAAGAAACAGTGGAACCAAGATCTGACAGAAAAACAGCAGCCCACATAACAGCTGAGGGAAGTGCATTCCAGGCAGAAGGAACAGCAAAGGCCAAGACTAAGGCAGAAAGACACTCTGAGTCTTTGAGAGATGGAAAACAAACTTAGTGTAGGAGACAGTCATAGCCATGAAGGTGAGAATCAGTAGGACTGGACTCCACGGGGATTTAGAGGCCATGATGAAGTGTGTATCATGGGGCACACAGTTAAGGGTCTAACATGCCTTTTTTACCAAAGACCCCTATAGTTTCCCTGGAAGGTGAATTGTAGGAGTAGTGGGTGGTGTATGTGCAGAAACAGCCTCTGTCCAGGTGTGACATGAAAGGTCACAAATCTGGGCACCAGCAGTGTAGGGAGAAAGGAAACAGTAAGAGACCACTCCCTTAAGAAAGTCAGCAGGACGTGGTGGATGACTGAGTACGGGGAGGGGGTGCTAGAGTGATGCCTTATTGAAATTAATGAGTTCCACTAATTAGGATAGCATTTTACCACAAACAAATTATTAAGCACTTTTCCTGCCAGTACCGCTGTCCTGCCTTTAGGAATAAGGCTTAAAGATCATTAAAAAAGAGGCTGACAGGAGTCAAGGGACCTCTAATAATTTCTAACCATGGGGAAGGGAACTGCAGAAGTCGAGCTACAATAACATGTCACATTCACAAAGCATGTTGCTGTTTACAAAGTACTTTCATATCCACGGCTTCCCTCACACTTTATGTGGCATTTCCCTAGAATGGGGTGTATTCATATCCTTGTGCTATTCGCATAACAAACATACCTGGATTCTGATGAGGAGTTTGTTGACACTCTTCTGCCTATTATAAGTTGAAGTTTGTTTTTTTTTTCTAAAATTATTCCTGATAAGAGCTCCTCTTCCAACAGCAATAATCTCCAGTAATTGAAAAGAAACATTTTTCATTATCTTCTTATTTCCGTGCTATCCAGTGATCACCTAGCAGACATATGAAAATAAGATTCAATTGGATTTTTAAGAATTCAGCATTATGAGAGCCTTGAAATAATTATGCTTTTCTCTGAATGAAAAGGAAAGTCAGATTGTTATGCATGAATTAATGAGGGCCATAACCTACCAGGCCTGCATAGAGATCAAAGCAGTCCCCTGCTCCACAGCAGGCTGAGGATGGGAGGTATATCCCAACAAAGGCTGTGATCTTTTTCAAGCAAATGGCCATGATGCTGTCTCAGCCAGAAAGCACTAGGCCCTGGGCCCCAGAGTCTGGGACATGGATGTTAATGGATGCTGTTCCTCCAGCAAAGAGGCCACACAATACAGCAAGTGAGTCTATGGTGACCTGGGAATGCAGCAAATCTGAAGATCGCAGGGCCATACATAGCTGCAGGAAAGTGGACACTTCATTTCTGCATGCTTCCTTTCCATGAGAAATCTCAGAATAAAATTAGAGAATAGAGACTTTGGAGGCCAAGAACCCAGAGTTCAGTGCTGGATCTGTGATGAGAGTTTGGCCTTTTCTATAAGACTGCGAAAAACCCACTTCTTCTAGGTGAATAAGGACTGAGCCCATAATATTCTTTGTAAACAGGCAATAGAAATGATTATGAAACAGGACTTAACTTGTCAAAGGTAATTTATATTAGACAGAAAAATAAGCGGAACATTATTGATAAATGACCGTCTTTAGTGTACGTTTGTTCAGTGAGTCTTTATAAAGTTTTGTTGCTGAGCACAGTGAAGATGCAGATGGGGTCCCTACCATCTCGTTGTTATCCCTAGGTACATACTTGACTATAAGTCAAGGTAACGTTTTGTACCCAGGTTTTATTTTATTTTATTTTATTTTATTTATTTCTGTATGTGTATGAATGTACTGTCTGCATGCAAGTGTGTGCACCCATGTCATGCAATGCCACGGAGGTCAGAAGAGGGTGTCAGATTTCCCTGGAACTGGAATTCTCCTGGAATTGGAGTTTCGGACGGTTCTCGGCTGCCATGTGGGTGCTGGGGATCGAACCCGGGTCCTCTGTAAGAGCGGTCGGCGCTCTTAACCACTAGGCCATCTCTCCAGCCCGTTGTACCCAGGTTTAAACCTAAGGGAAAACCTTCATCCTGGCTGAGGATTTAAGACAGTATCATGGAGTAGGAGGATTGAAGAGCGTGGAGAGAGGACCCATCAGGAAAGGCATAGACGAAATGGTAAGAACTCATGAGGAACAAAGGATAAGACCAAGGCAGTTGGGATGGGGGGCATGGGCTTGAGCTTATTGAAAATCTTGTCAAGAACTAGATTGAGATGGAGAGCTACACTTACCATTTCATAGAAATCCAGGTGGGAAAGGTTTAAGTTTATAAGAATGTTTAAAAGACATGTTATAGCTTGAATGAGAAATGTCTGATCTAGGCTCATTTGTTTCAACAGCTGGTCTGCAGCTGGTGATGCTGTTTTGAGACTCCATCTTGCTCATCTTCACTGTGGTCAGGGACCATACCTTAGGAAATTTTCACTGAACTGACTTAGAGCATGACCAAAAGGAATATCAAAGTTGTGGAAACTTAGGGGTTCAGATGGTAGACTAGGAATATATATATATATATATATATATTATCTAATACATATATACACAGCAGGTGACTTTTTTATCAGCCCCACATAGTGAGCACTACTACCCTGTATCTAATGTTCAAAACAAGACACGAATACTCTGAAAGCTGCAACAGAAAAACAACAGTTCACATATAAAGAAGGGAAACACTCATTCAACTTACGGCTAACTTTTCATTGCAATGATGAAAAGCATAAAGAGCTTGGCAAAGTATCCCAGTCTTAAACTGGACTATAGACATCAACCCAGAATACTTTTCCCAGCAAAATGTCTATATAGAGTTTGAAGGAAGAAAGAAAATCTTTTCATTACATAAGTAGGACTGAAAGAATTCATGTCTCGGGGGCTGGAGAGATGGCCTAGCGTTAAGAGCATCCTCCGACTGCTCTTACAGAGGATCCCGGGTTCGATCCCCAGCACCACATGGCCGGGCCGAGAGCCGTCTGAAATTCCAATTCCAGGAGAACTCCAGCTCCGGGGAATCCGAGACCTCTTCTGACCTCCCAGCGGCGGTTGCACGACACACGGGTCACAGACTTGCATGCAGCAGTACATTCATACACATACAGAAATAAATAAAATTAATAAAAAAAAATTAAAAAAAAAAAAGAATTCATGTCTGGAAAGCCACCCCTTCAGAGAATACTTGAAGAAATACAAAGAGTGGAAGGAAGGAAGGAACAATTATACCCACATTAGCAACAGAAAATACTTGATGAAGGTATTGCTGAGAAAATACAAACCTAGAACAAGAATGCACCAGAAACCAAAATGATGGGAAGCAGTGCGCATCTCTCAATAATAACTTTAAATATCAATGGACTGAACTCTCCAATCAAGAGGCATAGACTAGTAGCATGGATTAAGAAACAAACATCTTTTTGTTTTCTTCAGGAAACCCATCTCACCTTCAAGGACAGGCACTATCTTAAGGTGAAAAGGTGGAAAAAATATTCCAAGCAATTGGCACTAAGAAGCAAGCAGGAGTTGCTATTCTAATATGAAACAAAATACACTTCAAACTAAAATTAATCAGAAGAGATGAAGAGAGTCACTTCATTCTTATCAAAGGAACAATTAACCAAGAAGATATTGCAATCATGAATTTATATGCACCAACCTCTGGTGCACCGAACTTCATAAACACAATTCTACAAGACTTTAAGGCACAGAGTAACTCCAACACACTAGTAGTAGGGGACTTTGGTACCCCACTGTGTCCATTAGACAGGTCAACCAGACAAAGCATAAACAGAGAGACATTTTGAACTGAACAATATGATACACCAAATAGACCTAACAGACATCAACTGAGTATTCCATCCAAACACCAAAGATACACTTTCTATTCAGCATCCTATGGAACCTTCTCCAAAATTGACCACATACTGGGGCACAGAAAAAAACCTCAACATATACAAAAAAGGAAATAATTCCATGCATCTATCAGACTACAATGCAATAAAACTTAATATCACCACCAGAAGAAGCCCTAGTAACTTCAGGAACTCATGGTGGTTAAACAGCACACCCTTGAGCAATGAAAGGGTCAGGGAGAAATTAAGAAAGAAATAGCCAGGCATGGTGGTGCACACCGTTAGTCCTAGGACTCAGGAGGCAGAGGCGGGTGGATCTCTGTGAGTTCAAGGCTAGCCTGGTCTATATAGCAAGCTCCAGGACAGCTGGGGCTACAGGGAGACACTGTCTCGAAAAAACAAAACAAAAACAAAAACAAAAAAAAGAAAAGTATTCCTGAAGTTAAACAAAAAGACAATGCAACACAGCAAAAACAGCTGGGACACTTTAAAAGCAGTCCTAAGAGGCAAATTTATAGCTCTAAGTGCCTATAAACAACAGAAAGAGCTTAAATAAATGACTTAATGTTGCAAGTCAAAACACAAGTGAATCCCAAACCCAACAGACAAGAAGAAATAACAAAAATCAGAGAAGAGATTAATAAAATACAAACAAAGAAAACAATAAAAACAATACAAAGAATCAATGAGTCCAAAAGGTGGTTCTTTGAAAGGATAAACAAGATAAACAAGGATAAAAAAGGATAAACAAGCTGGGCTAACCAAAAGAGAGAGAGAGAGCGAGAGAGAGAGAGAGAGAGAGAGAGAGAGAGAGAGAGAGAGAGAGAAGAAAGAATGAGCAACTCCAAATCAACAAATGGAAACATTACAACAGATAATAAAATAAAAAGATGCAGAACATTATCCGGGAATACTTTAAAAATCTATTGTGGTCTGGAGAGATAGCCTAGCGGTTAAGAGCACCGACGCTCTTGCAGAGGACCCGGGTCCGATCCCCAGCACCCACATGGCGGCTAAGAACCGTCTGTAACTCCAATTCCAGGAGAACTCCAGTTCCAGGGGAATCCGAGACCCTCTTCTGACCTCCGCGGCATTGCACGACACGGGTGCACAGACCTGCATGCAGACAATACATTCATACACATACAAAAANTTCTTTCAATTGGAAGTTTTTCTTTTTTTTCTAAATATATTCCTGATAAGAGCTCCTCTTCCAACAGCAATAATCTCCAGTAATTGAAAAGAAACATTTTTCATTATCTTCTTATTTCCGTGCTATCCAGTGATCACCTAGCAGACATATGAAAATAAGATTCAATTGGATTTTTAAGAATTCAGCATTATGAGAGCCTTGAAATAATTATGCTTTTCTCTGAATGAAAAGGAAAGTCAGATTGTTATGCATGAATTAATGAGGGCCATAACCTACCAGGCCTGCATAGAGATCAAAGCAGTCCCCTGCTCCACAGCAGGCTGAGGATGGGAGGTATATCCCAACAAAGGCTGTGATCTTTTTCAAGCAAATGGCCATGATGCTGTCTCAGCCAGAAAGCACTAGGCCCTGGGCCCCAGAGTCTGGGACATGGATGTTAATGGATGCTGTTCCTCCAGCAAAGAGGCCACACAAATCAGCAAGGTGAGTTCTATGGTGATCCTGGGAATGCAGCAATCTGAAGATCGCAGGGCCATACATAGCTGCAGGAAAGTGGACACTTCATTTCTGCATGCTTCCTTTCCATGAGAAATCTCAGAATAAAATTAGAGAATAGAGACTTTGGAGGCCAAGAACCCAGAGTTCAGTGCTGGATCTGTGATGAGAGTTTGGCCTTTTCTATAAGACTGCGAAAAACCCACTTCTTCTAGGTGAATAAGGACTGAGCCCATAATATTCTTTGTAAACAGGCAATAGAAATGATTATGAAACAGGACTTAACTTGTCAAAGGTAATTTATATTAGACAGAAAAATAAGCGGAACATTATTGATAAATGACCGTCTTTAGTGTACGTTTGTTCAGTGAGTCTTTATAAAGTTTTGTTGCTGAGCACAGTGAAGATGCAGATGGGGTCCCTACCATCTCGTTGTCCTCCCTATGTACATACTTGACTATAATCAATGGTTGGTAAACGTTTTGTCACCCAGGTTTTAATTTTACATTTTATTTTATTTTATATTTATTTCTGCTATGTGTATGAATGGTACTCGTCTGCATGCACAGGTTGTGCACCCATGTCGGTGCATGCACGGAGGTCGAAAAGAGGGTGTTCAGATTTCCCTGGAACTGATTCTCTTGGAATTGGCGTTCGGGACGGTCTACGCTGCTGCATCCGTGGGTGTCGGGGATCGAACACCGGGTCCTACTGTAAGAGCGGTCGGCAAGGCGTCAGCTTCTTAACTCTAGGGGGGCCATCTCTCCAGCCCGTTGTACCCAGGTTTAAACCTAAGGGAAAACCTTCATCCTGGCTGAGGATTTAAGACAGTATCATGGAGTAGGAGGATTGAAGAGCGTGGAGAGAGGACCCATCAGGAAGAGGCATAGACGAAAATGGTAAGCAACTCATGAGGAACAAAGGATAGGACCAAGGCCAGTTGGGATGGGGGGCATGGGCTTGAGCTTATTGAAAATCTTGTCAAAGAACTAGATTAGATGGAGAGCTTACACTTACATTTCATAGAAATCCAGGTGGGCAAAGGTTTAAGTTTATAAGAATGGTTTACAAAGACCATCGTTATAGCTTGAAATTGAGAAATGTTGATTAGCTCATTTTGTTCAACAACGCTGGTCTTCAGCTGGTGATGCTGTTTTGAGACTCCATACTGCTCTCTTCACTTGGTCAGGGACCATCCTTAGGAAATTTTCACTGAACTGACTTACGAGCATGACCAAAAAGGGACTATCAAATGTTGTGGAAACTTAGGGTTCAGATGGCTCGACTAGGAATATATATATATATATATATATATATATATATATATATATACCCATGCCAGGTGACCTTTTTTATCAGCCCCACATAGTGAGCACTATACCTATCTAGATGTTCAAAACAAGACCACGAATACCTGAAAGCTGCAAAAGAAAAACAACAGTTCACATATAGAAGGAAAACTCATCAGACTTACGGCTAACTTTTTCAATGCCAATGAATAAAGCCTAAAGAGCTTGGCCAAAGTATCCTCAGTTTTAAATGACTATAGACATCACCCAGAATACTTACCCAGCAAAAATGTCTATTATAGAGTTTGAAGGAGAAACGAAAACTTTTCATTACATAAGTAGGTGAAAGAATCATGTCTCGGGGGCTGGAGAGATGGCCTAGCGGTTAAGAGCACCCCCCGAGCTGCTCTTACAGAGGACCCGGTTCGATCCCCAGCACCAACATGGCCGGCCGAGAGCCGTCTGAAATTCCAATTCCAGGAGAACTCCAGCTCCAGGGGAATCCGAGACGCTCTTCTGACCTCCGCGGGGGTTGCAGATCACACGGGTGCACAGAACTATGCATGCAGCAGTCACATTCAAACACATACAGAAATACAATCAAATTATAAAATAAAATTAAAAAAAAAAAAAGAATTCATGCTTGGAAAGCCACCACTTCAGAGAATACTTGAGAAGACAATTACAAAGTGGAAGAGGAAGGAAAATTATACACATTAGCACAGAAATACTGATGAACGGTATTGCCTGAGAAAATACAAAACTACGAACAAGAAGCACAGACAAACAAAATGATGGACAGCATGCGCCACTCTTCTCAATAATAACTTAATATCAATGGACTGAATCCCATTGAGGCATAGACTAGTAGCATGGATTAAGAAACAAAACATTTTGTTTTTCCTTCAGTGAAAACCATTCACCTTCAAGGAGACAGGCCACTCTTTAAGGTGGAAAAGGTTGGAAAAAATATTCCCAGCAATTGCCCCTAAAAGAAACGCAGGTGTTCTATTCTAATATAAAACAAAAATACACTTCAAACTAAAAAATTAATCGAAGAAAGAAGAGAGTCACTTAATTCTTATCAAGGAACAATTAACAAGAGATATTGCAATCATGATTCTATATGCAACCAACCCTCTGTTGCACCGAACTTCTCAAAACACACATGTCTACAAGACTTTAAGGCACCAGAAGTAAACTCCAAACACTAGTAGTAGGGACTTGGTACCCCACTGTGTCCATTAGAAGTCAACAACAAAAATAGAAAACAGAGGAGACATTTTGAACTGGAAACAATATGACTACACAAAATAGACCTAACAGACATCAACGTGAGTATTCCATCCAAAAACACCAAACACAACTTTTCTCAGCATCCCATTGGAACCTTCTCCAAAATTGACCACATACGGGTGGGACACAGAAAAAAACCTCACACAAATAAAAACAGAATAATTTCCAATCATTCTACAGATTACAATGCATAAATTATATATCACACCAGAAGAAGCCCCTTAGTAACTTCAGGAACTCATGGTGGTTAAACAGCACACCCTTGAGCAATGAAAGGGTCAGAGGAGAAATTAGAAAGACCAATAGCACCAGCATGGTGGTGCACACCGTTGTCCTAGGACTCAGGAGGCAGAGGCGGGGGTGATCTCTGTGAGATTCAAGGCTAGCTGGTTATATACAAGCTCCAGGACAGTGGGGCTACAGCGGAGACACTGTCTCGAAAAAACAAAAAACACAAAACAAAAAAAAAAAAAAAAGAAAGTTTCCTGAAGTAAACAAAAAGGACACGCAACACAGCTAAAAACAGCTGGGACAACTTTAAAAGCAGTCCTATTGAGGATAATTTTATAGCTCTAAGTGCCTATAACACAAGCAGAAAGAGCTTAAAATAAAGACTTCAATGTTGCAAGTCAAACACACAAGTAATCCCAAACCAACAGACAAAGAAATACAAAAAATCAGAGAAGGGATTAATAAAATACAACAAAAAAAACAATAAACAAACAAAAGAATCAATGAGTCCAAAAAGGTGGTTCTTGAAAGGATAAACAAGATTAAACAAGGATAAAAAAGGATAAAAAGCTGGGCTTACCAAAGAAGAGGACGAGAGCCGGAGAGAGACGAGAGAGAGAGAGGAAGAAAGTCAATGAGCCACTCCAAATCAACAAATGAAACATTACCACAGATAATAAATAAACAAGATGCAGAACATTTCCGGGAATACTTTAAAAATCTATTGTTGGTCTGGAGAGATAGCTCTAGCAGGTAAGCGCACGAACGCTCTAGCAGCGGACCGGGTCCGATCCGAGCACCCACAGTGGCGGCTAAGAACGTCTGTAACTCCAATTCCAGGAGACACTCCCAGTTCCAGGGGAATCCGGACCCTCTCTCTGACATCCGCGGCATTGCACGACACGGTTGCACAGACCCTGCATGCAGACAACTACATCATACACATACAAAAATAAATATAAAAAAAATAATAAAAAAAAAAAATCTATTGTGGGGCTGGAGAGATGGCCCCTAGCAGTTAAGAGCGCTGAACTGCTCTTAAGAGGACCCTGTGTTTGATCCCAGCACCCAATGGCAGCCACAGAACTCGTCTGAAACTCCAATTCCAGGAGAATCCAGTTCCAGGGGAATCCGAGACCCTCTTTGACCTCCGCGGCCATTGACGCAGCACGGGTGCACGACCTGCATTGCAGACCAGTCCATTCATACCCAATACAGAACAATAAAATCTGTCGAGAATAACTTTTGGGGATTGGGCACATACAACAATGTCTCTCATAATTTCTCTGTTGTACATATACCTTGTAGCATCTCTTTAAGATGTTTAACATAAAAATTAATATTGCTTCCCAAGTTAATCATATATAGTCACCCAAAACACATGGGTGAATTTGAACACTGGCCTTGAATTCACCCTATGTTATGTATAAACTAATACTGTCTTCTGGAGACTCCATGGGTTAAAACAACTAAAAAAAGTGGGGGGTTCGTAGATATTAATTTTTTTTTTCAAAAACCTTGTAATTAAATCTTAAAACTAACAACGGGAAACGATTTGTGGGTTCAACAGGAACAAAATGTCACACACTTAACTGGTGAGAAAGAAAAGATACAGCTTTGGCATTGAAGTCAGATGTACCGAAAGTGCAAACTGAAAGGTTGACCGTTCCTGAACCATTGAAAGAGAAGCAAAAGCCTCAGATTGCCTAACAAATAGAACCCCTCTGTGGATCCTACATGTAACATGACGTTATAATGAGTCCTAAAAAAAACTACCTTTCTGGTGGCGGCAAGTGTTTGATTGAGAGCTTTCATCTCCCCCCCCGGACAAGGGAAATATGAGCGATGATGAGGCGCTCTCCAACTGTAAATTGAAGAAAACTATTATAGAAGTAAATCTCTTATCAACAGGTTACTAAAAAGCCTCTTTACTTGACCTAATGAATAAGAACTGTGAAAAGGATTTATTCTCTATTCAGAACACAATATAATACTAAAGTCCTTAACCTATGCACTTAGTCAACAACTATATCAATTACCCAAGGAGCCTCCGTGACATTAGCAATGGATTTTTCTACCAAGTAGATGTTGGCCGTGGATCAAGGCCACAAAAATGGTAAAGGCTCCTTGCCTCTAAACTGGGCTAACTGCAAGAAGAGAGGCGCTAAGGCCCTGCTGACCGGGACCTGGTGTTAACATGGGAGGGATGTATTGTGACCACACATGCAAGTGTACAGATGGCCTTTTGAACACAGAGAGTGTTACCCAAAGGCCACTAAACCAAAAAGAAACTATGGGTCTCCTTTTGAGTCAGCAAGAAACGACTCCCCTAAGCACCAGCCTACCAACCTCACCTGCATGGACCATAAATACTTTGCAGCAGAGGCCGCCATATTCCTGTATATCCCCCAAATCTAATTGGCTATTGGCTCTATCCTTTTGAGGAATAACCCATGGGCTGATGCCCACAAGCTTACATCCTCTACAGGTTCGGAGCTGTTATAAGCCACAGTAAGGACCCTGTCATATTTAACAGGAAACAAAATGTAATTCATTGATTAACCGACATAATCCCACCATATGTGTCTATACCAAAGAACCTACCATAACTATTAGTGATGTTTAAATCCCTATATAATGTTCTAATTGCTTGTGCTTCATTAGTTAGGATAGAAAGGTTATTCCCGGACAAAACTGTCAGCCCATGAAAGGAAACCAAACACCAGAAGACAGAGTTCAGCGACAACACGCTCAAGAGAGAGTGGAATTCGTTTTGCTTCTCATCCGTCTGTGTCCCTTTTCTAAGCTAGGGAACAATCTGTGGAAGAGGGGGTTGTGGTAGAATGTATGGCTGTGATTGGGGTGAATGCGGAAACTACAGCAATGTATGTTGGACACTCATTTGATCAACTTGATTGAAAACACAACCCCTCAACCCCGGCTGGAAGGTAGGGCTGTGGGTTTTGGGCACAACAGCCTGCAAACTTTGTTTCCATATGAAGGATACTTGTACTCAGGGATTAATTCACTTATAGCTAAAAAAATAAAAAAAAACAGAGAAACATTTTAGGACAGTTTTGGCAGAATGCATTATCTGGGCTGGGGTGGGGGTGAGTGTGGGAGGGAAGGGAAAGGGAAAAATAGCCTCGAACTGAATTGGAAAATGATTAGAAATGCACAAAGCATCACTTTAAAAAATGTTTAAAAAAACAAACAAAAAATTTTACAAACAAATTAAACAAACTCTATTGTATTAAATTTGTAAGCCTAAAATAAATGGAAGAATATTGAAATCATGGGACTCACAATGCTTAACCAAGAAGAAATCAACAGTTTAAATCAACAGACCTATAACATAAGAGGAAATTAAAACAGTAATTACCAAACCGTCTCAAACCCAAAAAAAGAGCCCAGGCCCAGATGGTTTACAGCAGAAGGAAATAACAAATCTCTTTTTTAAGTACATTAAAAATTTTTATAATCAAATTGATTTGTAATTTGGGAATGTAAAGTATATATATATATATATATATATTATATATATCCCCTTGTATACAAGCTTATGCTTAAACTGTGAATCCCTAAATATGTTTTGGAATTAACCTATAGTTTAATTTCAGACTTTGTAAATTTGCTATATATCAGGAGTGTAAAAAACAAAAAAAAAGCTCAGCTGGGCATCATGGCACACGCCTTTAATCCCAGCACTCGGGAGGCAGAGGCAGGTGGATTTCTATGAGTTCAAGGCCAGCCTGGTCTACATAGTGAGCTCTAGGCCAGCTGAGACTAAAGGGAGACCCTGTCCCAAAAAGAACAACAACAACAAAAAAAGCTAAGAGTAGAATCATGAACATCAAGGGCTGGGATAGATGTTCCCAACACACAGAGTTAAAGTGTTGCTTAGAGTTCTGGAGTGCAAAAAGGCTGTGACATGCTTCAATTAGAAAACACACCATTTTATAAGCTTTGTTCAAAGCATAAAGTATAAACTTTTAGCTGTGAATTTGATACTAATGAGGTAACAATGTACTGAATAAGGAAGGATAGGGTGTTCTTATAACAAAGCAGACATAAAGCAAGACTGTATGGGGATGGCTTTATACAACAGAGGCAGGAAATGAGAAATTATTGATAAAAACTACAAAATGTTAGTTACACAAAATGAGTAAACCCTGAGAACCTAATGTACAACATGGTAGCCATAATGAACAATTTTGAATTGCATGCTTGAATCATTCTAAGAGGGTTTATTTTAAATGCTTTCACCAAAAAGAAAGAAAATAGTAACAAAGTTACATAGTGATTGATTGATTGATTATTTAAGATTTTGTGACCAGAGACCCCAGAATTTACTTCTGTAATCCTTTAAGGAACAATAGTCTGATATTTGATAATATAATGTTTAAGGGAACTTTAGAAGTCATAATTAGCATAAATGACAACTATGTGTATCTAGTTTTAATGTTATTATTTGATTTAACAACATATTCAATGAAATTGTTAAAAATCCAGCAACTTTCTTTTCCTCGATTTACAAAAAAGTTTAAAAAAAGTGGGGGGGGGGCTGGAGAGATGGTTCAGCACTTGTGTGAGTACTACTGACTGCTCTTACAAAGGACCTGGGTTTAGTTCCCAGCAACCACAAGGTGGTCAACTTTCATTCTTAACTCCAGTTCCAGGGGATCCAACACCCTCTTCTGATCTCCATGAGCATTGCGTGACTCTGATGCACTTACATGCAGACAGCACACTCATACACTTATAAGATAAATAAATAAATTGTTAAAACAAAGTATTTAAGAAAGAAAGAATTTGTAGCTTTTGGAATATTTTCTGGAATAGATAAAGCTATAGAGTTTTAAATTGTGTATGAATATGAACATTATGTAAAAGCCAGATCCAGGCCATTTCATTATGATATCTGCTTCTGACTAATCGCCTTCATTTTCTATGAACGCTTAATACTTCATAACATGTTGGGACAAGGCTTTGCTCTCAATGTGAAGGTGTTGCTGTCACTGCTTATTTTTTCCTTGCTTTGTGATTACAAGTGCTGATCACAGCTCAGATAGCTGTAAAAAATAAACCTGCTATCATAGCTTGCATGTAATTAGTTCTAAATGTGTGGCCTATTTACAGTAGCAAGCAGTACATTAGGTACCACAAACACTTAAAATGCCAGATATTGCCATGCTTTTATGACAGTCATTAACTGAGCCACAGCAACAAATATTTAATGTGACAGCTGCATTAGCATACCGCTCTGCTGATAAGGAAGCGTGCCTTGCCATTTGCAATGCACAATGCGATGCTGATCTCTACATTCTGACAATGATGCTCCTTCAGGCTTGGGCAAAGATGGAGTTCCTGCATCTTCTGCTATGCTGGGAAGCAAAGAAGTGTTTTCAGTCTGATGTGGATGGGATATTACTCGCTTCTGAAAGGTATGTCACTCACGTAGGAACACATGACACATGTCTCCTACTCATTCAAATTATAGGACATCTTCAGAGTGCTATGGTTTCTGAAGAACAGAAATCCTCTTTCATCCCATGATTTGTTTCATAAGGAGTACCATGACCAGAATGATAATATTGTGGGAGAAAAGACTCAACTGTATTTAAAATTAAAATCTATCCCATCTTCCTGCTTATATCAAAAGCTACCAAGTCCTTTGGACTTGCTGCTCCTAATTTCGGAAAAGGCAACTCGGTGCCCATATTAGTTACTCTTGCGTCACTTTGATGAAATACCTGACAGAAACAACTTACGAGAAGATCTATTTGGCTCCTAGTTTCAGAGGTTTTGTGCTGGTCATGACGGCAGAGGCCCGCCAGTGTCAGTGGTAGCAGGAGCATGTGACAAAGGTCCATCATTTCATGTAAGATGAACAAGTGGAGAATGGACCTCAAACCAGGGTCTGACATAACCATTCAAACCCTTAGTGACCTACTTCGACATCGGCTATTACCCATGTTCTAAAGATTCCACTGCCTCCCAGAATAGTTCTACCTCCTGGGAAGCAAACATTCAAAACATGAACCTGTGAGAAACATTTCAGACTCACACCAACCTTCCATCCCTAGGCTCCAAAGACTCACAACCATCTTAGAATGCAAAATGCATCTAGTCCAATTTCAAGAGTCCCCAGAGTATTAACTGTCTCAACATTATTCACAATCTCAAGCCCAAAGTCCCTTCCAAGACTCAAGGCAAACTCTTAATGAGCTTCTGTAAAATAAAAAAGAAAAGTTACATGCTTCCAATTTACAATGATGTCAAGTAACCATTCCAATTTAAAAGGGAAAAATTGGATAAGGGAAAATTGGACCAAAGTAACACTAAAACCCAACAAGGCAAACATTAAATCCTGTACCTCCTTTCCTTCCTTCTAGGGTACATGGTATCATGATGGGGGTTCCACCAAGCCTGGGCAGCCTCACCCCAATTGCTCCACTAGCTTCCACAATGGCCCCTCTCTGGGCTAAGTTGGCACAACAACTATACTCTTGCTCAGCAGACTTTGCATAGTTCTGGCATCTTGAACATTCAGGGTCCCCAGTACAACTTGGGATTTACTTCCATGGCTTCGTGCATAGCCAACTCGGGGGATCTCTGGAGGAAATCTGATCCTGCTATACTCTGGCCTCTAAAGCTTTCCTTAAAACTCTCAAAGTAAGCCTTGATGGCCCCATGGCATGCATTCTTCATGCTTACAAAAACCAGCACCACATAGATGATGCCAAACTCTACTGCTGCCTTGAGAAGTAACTAAGCATCCTTGGACCATGGCTACAGTGGTGTTCAAGGATGTGGGGATGGGGCTAAATCCAGAAGAACACTGCGTTAGCTGGCTCTTTCTCAGTACTGTGCTCTAGACACTTTTTCAAGTGCTCCCCTTTCAAAGGAAAATCTTCCAATTGAGTTTGCACTTCTACATCCGGGAGCCTTCGATGAGTGGGACCTCACCCTCAGGTCACCTTTCCTGTTGTCCCAGTGCACGATGTGTGGCTTCATTTTGACTGTGTTAACCTCTTTAACAATTCAGGCCACTTTTCTGTGCTTTGTCTGCAACATTACCTGCTCTTTTTCAGGCCAAATTATACCTTTTTCTTATCTTTCTGCTCTAATTTCGCTTCTGGTTCTCACTGTAAACCTGACTAAAAACACATAACGATAGCTATGCCATAGTCTAAAGAGTATGCTCTCTTGAAATTTCTTCTGCCCAATTAACTGTCCCATCATTTTTAAATTCAGCCATACAGCTAGATTCTTTGCCAAAGTGCAGTATGAATAGTCTACAGTTCAATTCCCAATAGTGTTTCTTGTTTCCATGTGAAATCTATTGAGCCCAGCTTTTAATGTCCACCTTTTTACTGGCATTCAGATTTTTCGAACTCTTTCTAGAACCACCCAGTAAAATATGCTTATAGCAGTCTAGTGCTCTGCTAGCCAGCATCTCCAGGTCTTCTAAATTATTCTTGCCAACCACTTATAAAGGGTTAAGACCCACATAATCAGGTTTAGTCAGAGAAATGATTCCACTTCTCTAGTACCAACTTCTGCATTAATACTTTTGCATCACTATGACAAAGTACTGGATGGAAATGATTTATAATGAGGAAAGATTTATTTTGACTCACAGGCCCAGAATATTTTTCTTTCTGATCCAGTCAGCTTGGCTATCACCTTCTGCTGATTTTGGTTGGTAGTTTGGCCACTGCTGGTAATTCCCAGTTCATGTCCTAGAAGTTAGCTAGTCAGAAATTATTCTTCAAAAACTGGAATTTAGGTTTATCAGTCAGAGATTTTTTTACTGTGTTTCACAGAACTAATAATAATAAAAACAACGAGATAGCTAACATTAATTACGCATTGCTTTAAATGTGTTACATGTGATTGGGAATGATATGGCAGTCACTGATGACATGTTTTGCATGTGCCACTCGCTCAATCCTCAGAACAGAGAAGACAATCATCCTCCTCACTTTGAAGTAAGGAAATCAAGGGAACAAAATAGTGAAGAGTCTTGCTGCGATGCAACAGTCAAGAGGCCTGGATTCAAACAGAGTTGGTCTGGTTCCAGGAATGAGATCTCACCACCGTAACATCCTGCACATCACCAAGAGAATTCGATAACCAAAATCCCACAAAACAGCCCCAGTTGAAGTCTTAGTGCCTACATTCCAGTCTTAAATGTTCATATGTGTCTGTGAATGCATGAAAACCTAAATAAGTATTAGGAAAAGAGAAAATTAATTTATGGTCAACCAATGTTATGATGAGGAAACTGGTGTTTTCTGAGGGCTCTCTGTGAGAGTGCTTCACTATATCAGTATCTCATTGTATCATAATCAAAACACTGTTGAATGTATTCTCCTCTATTCTGCACCTAGGGAACAGAGGCCATCAGTGAAGCATGTGTGATCAAGGCAGTCCATTAAACAAACCACAGAGGAGACCCTGGAAGTGACTTGACTGGGAACATACCACTCTTTACTTGGAATGAGCAGTCTTTCTAACCATGTCAGTATTTGGCCTTGAACTTACTAACTCTCCTCAGGGAATGACTGGGTTGTAAGCTAGGAAGAATATATCAGAAATGCCAGGACATTCCAAGTCATACTTGACCTCACTTCTCGGGAAGGCAGGTCATCGTAGAAGGAAGAGCAACACGGCCCATCTCCCCAGATAGATGACATCCAAAGACAGTGCACCTTGGACAGAGATTCTTCAATGCTTTTGTTCTCTAACCTTTGAAAGTTCAAATACAAGAATGTTTCCACTTTATCAACCCCAACAGTGTGCACCAGTCCAGCAATTTGGACTCCTGGGATCTCTCATCTGCCGTAATGACATCCTAGTTCTCCTAATCCAGCTCCATCCCTCCACACTTAAAATGTTCATCCTCCCATGGTGTTTACACATTTCAAATATTTGTAGTCCATTAAAAAGATATTGAGCACATGGAGAAATAGATGTCCACATTTGGAAAGCATAAATCTAAGGCACTTGGGATTACAGGCTCTCTTTATACATTTTTTCAAAGATGAGAAACATTTCCTTTGATATTGAACAGAACTCTAACCCTAACAAGCTGTGCATTCTTTTTAGGGTATCCCTCCCAAAGAGGTTTACCAGCTCTCAGGAAAGTTTTGGATTGGATGCTGTCTTCTCATCTCCCCTACACTGACTTTTGTAAGATAGTACTACTAGTTCTTTCTGTTTCTAGAAGTTGCCAGAAACACCGTCCAAGCCACAAGGAATGTGTATTCTTGTATCTCTACTGTGTTTTCTCTCAGTTTTTCCTCTTTCAGGTCCCTACATAAACACACACACTTCAAGGTACAAGTATGCCAAAACAGAGCATAAACTACCCAGTTTCCCTATAGAAAATAACATCTTAGTACTCCCTGACTGATACCCAGGACCAAACCTTCTCTTTGAGAACCTGGGGGCAGGCATGGGAAGCTGAGAAGCCATTCCCCTTTGGAGTTCTAGCAATTCTTTCTTCTGTCCTCCAGATGGCGCTGTCTCCTCCCTGTCTTCTATGGTTCCCCCCTCATTCCTTCCCTGTTATCCCTTGCCCCACCCCCAGGGAAGGAGCTGACTCATCCCACCAAGGTGGGTGTACTTATACTGCTCTTCTTGAGCTCTTTGCCCTAACAGAAGACAATGAACTTACTGTGAAGGAGAGCTCTGGTTGTGATTTTTGGAGGGCATATTATTGAGTTGAATGGAGGAGGTCTTATAGAAGTTTGTAGGATATATATGCTTGTGAATTTGTGAAATTGATTTCTGATAAATGAGGTGGTCTTTCCCCCTATCCTATATGAGTATCATTCCCCCAGTAAAAGGTGGAGTGAGGATATCTCATTCCTAGTAATCTTTCAACTCCCTAATCTTTAACAGTCAACTCTGTTCCTAGTTCTAGCCTGATGAAATTTTGGTGAGAATAGAGGAAGACCGACAATACAGTCCCCAAAAGTGGTACCCCAAAGGGCAATGTTTACTTCTACCTGTCCTGGATCTACACTCTTTAGCACAAGGCTGCCCTTTTGGTTGCTGACCCCCAACCTTCCTAAGAAGTAGAGATCACTGAGCCAGGGTTTCTGCATTCCCTTCTATCCAGAGTCAAATATCTCATCCCTGCCATCAGCATCTTCTCCCTATCACTATCACTACTTCCATCATCACCATCAGTTCCACCATCACCATCATCACTGTCATCACACAGTCTCTAATACCATCACCATCACTATCAATTCCATCATTGCACCATCATCACCATCAGTACCACCATCACCATCATCACTGTCATCACACAATCTCTAATACCATCACCATCACTATCAACTCCATCGTTGCACCATCATCACCATCAGTTCCACCATCACCATCATCACTGTCATCACATAATCTCTAATACCATCACCATCATTATCAATTCCATTGTTGCACCATCATCATCATTGCCACCAATTCCACTATCACCATAATTTCTGCTTTCACCACAACTGCCAGCACTGGAATTGTTTCTCAGTGCTGTCGTACGAACACATTCTTCATAGTCACTGCATCCCTCAGGCCAATGCTGTCTCTTCTTCCACCTATTCAGATACTAAGTCCAACTAGTATGTAACCTCTATCCTTCTCTAGCCCCTTCCACTTCACATTAGTTTCACAAATGCTTTGAACAGCAAGCGAACAACCTCACATCGTATAGCTCCGAGCAGCCTCTGGCATTCTCTTGCTTTTGCCTTTTTTACGCCTTTCAACTCCCATCTCTACCCTCAGGCTTGCTCCCCAGTCCCTAGACCCCTCCCACAAGCACAGGGGTCTGATAAAGACAGCAAGTCTGATTACCAAGGAGTTACTATAAAGTGTTTTATTACCACTTGCACAAATTTATTGTTGGTGATTTAAATTTGTGGCATAAAACACACACACACACACACACACACACACACACTTATTATCTAACAGTTCCATGGGTCTACCATGAGTTTCACCTGTCTAAGGTCAAGATGTCAACAGGGCTGTGTTGGAGTCCTGAATGGAGAATGTGGGAGACAATCCAATTCCCGCCTTTCCTCACCTCTAGATGCCATCTGCGTTTCTTGGCTCATAGCCCATTCCTGCACCTCCAGGAATCCAAGACCCTCAGATTTTCTCCTCTGCCTCTCTAGTCAACTTTAAAGATCCTTATGATTTCATTAGGCCTGCCTAGACGATCCAGGATTAATCTCCCCATCTTACAGTCAGCTGATAAACAGCTTTAATTATATCTAAAACAATTCTCCCTTGCCATGCATGACAGTTTCTAGAAGTCAGAGCATGGCATCTTTAGCTAGTCATTCTGCTGACCAACTTACCTTACCAACCACAAGCTGAAGTCCAAGCTCCTTGATGTGGCTTTATATAGAGTGAGTGACCAAAGACCCAAACTCTAAAGTGAGATTTTTCCTGGTTTTGAATCTTGGTTAACTCTCATCAGTTAGCATGGCTGCTTACCATGTCCTAAATGGGATGATAGTAATGGCACCTTCCACAGAGAAGTGTAAGAATTAGAGGGACAAACAGATAAATATTTGGAATGTAATTACACTCAGTAAGTATTCAATAAGTACAGAGGTAGCTGTCATTAAGAAGTGATGCATGATATTGCAATTATTCATTCATTTGCCTATAAGCAGTAGACACCTGAAGCACTTAGTTATTTTTCTCATGTGAAGCAAAGTCCAGAAATAGGTGGTTTTTGATGCTGGTCTGGCAGCTCAGTGATATCAAGGGCAGAGAATGTACTTCTATTGCCTGTTCTTTCATGATCCAAAGGCAGCTGCTACATCTTCCGCAGCCATCACTCCTCACTCATAGCAGTGGGGAACATCGAAAAAAAAATAATGCTCCCTTTTCTCCAGGATTACAAACACTTTCCCAGAGACCTCCCAGCAGGTCTTGGGCTAGACTACTCATTAGCCTGAACTCAAGCTATGGCCATTTCTTACCACGGGAAACTGAGAAAGGGCATGTTTCCCTCTTGCAACCTCTAAGGTGGAAGAATAAATAAATAAATAAATAAATAAATAAATAAATAAATAAATAGTTGGAACTGACTGCTGGGTCAGCATGGTAAACAAGGGCAGCACTTGTCTGTCCCACTGTGCCTGCCCTTCACAGCCTATTCCTGTTATATCTCATCTTCATCTTCTTCACATATCATTTATTCAGCTAGTTTTATTTAGTACACTCTATAAGCTGGTTTAGAAGTCATAGTGTCTCCAGGCCTTTGGTACAAAGGCACAGAGAGCCTGGTAAGAAAGCACATTCACTGCTTTTCTCATAGCTCTGACAAAATACCTGACAAGAGCAACTTCAGGAAGGAAGGGTTGAGTTTGGCTCGTAGTTTTTGGCAGGGAGGATGGTAGGGGGAATCTAATGTAGTCATGAAGCAAAGAGCTATAAATACTGGTGCTCAACCTGTTTTTCCCTGTTTTATTCAGGCTGGGCTGAATTTGATCCCAGAAACCTATGTAAATCCAGGTATGGCGTTAAACACCTGTAATCCTGAGATGGAGCTGGAGAGGCAGAGAGGTGGAGTCCTAGGGCTCCCTGTTTAGCCAGCCAAGCTACTGGGTGAGTTCCAAGCTTTCCTTTCTACAACTAACCATAATTAATAAGAACTTAGGATATGAAACCAGTTCTATCAGATTCCATATTTTATTTGCAAAGCACTGGAAGTAACCAGGCTATAAAGTTATATGGATGCATTTTTATGCCACTATTGCTCTCTGGAATTAGTTTCCAGCCTTGTAGAAAAATGTGAGCGTGAACATGAATGAATTCTCCCCTTCCTGTTGATTGCTTTGGCTGAACCCAGAGCTGGACAGTCAGTTTGCAGGCTCCATAAGTCCCATTTTGTGGTTTCAGCCTGTCAGGAGGTCACTCACTGATGACTCAGACATGCTGGCCTGAAGGTATTTATGTGATCTCCCCAGTCGGCAGAAAACCTGCCCTTAGAACGAGGCAAATATATCGGTGCTCTTGATGGCTTCAAGCTCTGCAATGGGGGGCTGACCTGACAGCTGCTTGTCCTGAGGGAGAAATAAAGGAAACTGGTGAAACACATGCTATTTCCATGAATTCCCACTCATCTGCTGTTAGAAAATTCAGCAGAGACCCTGACAATAAAGGTTAGACTTGTAGTGTCACAACAGAAAAGAAAGCAACTTTAACTTGCCTTCAGCATACCAAACAGACTGCACTTCACAAGATCTGTAAGTCGCTGAATCGTCTGAAGATGCACCGTAGAGAAGCTATGAATGGGCAATTGTCTAGCTTCATATTTATGGCATCTGTATACCGTGCGGTTTTCATTTAGACGGCAATCACCAGATAGTGCTCTGCATAAAGTTCTGGCTTTCTGAGCTGTCCTTATCAATTGTCTTTACCAAATATCCAATTTTCCGATGTTAACAGATGCTCCAGAACACTTTCAAATCGTTCAAAAGAAGAATGGTATCCGAAGAGGGGGGAGGGGAGGACTCAACTGGATTTGAATGAAAATTCCTGTGTTTCCTGAAAAAAACAAATGCTCTAAAATGGAAAAAAAAAAATCATTCTGCCCATATTTACAATGAATTGTACCATTGGCTGTAATTTACCATTTCTAATTTAGGCAAAAGGACCATATCAAATGCATTAAATCAGAGCTGAATCATTTTTATAACTAGGTGTAGGATTTTTTTTTTTTTTAAGCTGTAAAAAACCATTCCCAATTCAAGCATCGCTGTGAGTCAACTGTTATTTCAGGGATTTATGGTAATTCCTCATCTAAGAAAAAAAATGAAGCTAATTGAAACAAACTCTGTGCTCTGTAGTAAAGCCATTTGAATACAGGGTGCACTGCTAGTCACAAAGAGACGTGGAGAATGCGCTGGTCTCAACAACACCATGGTTTCTCAGTTTTATGTATTTTTTAATTTCCTCTATGGAAAATCTGGTCTTCATAAAAGAACTGCTAGAGAAAAATGTGGAAAAACTTGATTCATTCCATATTTACATTCTTTCTGGTACCTGGAAATGAACCAAATGCAAAAGTACGCCAAAAAAGAAGTTAGTTAAGTCATTTAGAAAACTCATCTTCCCCCAGGCAAAAGGACAAAGTGCTTTGGGAAGGGCCTGCCTTGATAATGTAAAACATGCTTCTGCCTAATGAGACCTGGCTCCCTAACCTTCCACACAGGCTTCAAGGAAGCCAGCCTTAAGGAATGGCTGATTTTCCTTCACGCACAATCTACCCCACAAACCACCTCCAACCTGGAAATTAGTGCCATCCAAATCCCCAAATTCCTCCTCTGATATTTGAACAGATCAAGGCACTTAGTACAAATGTGTCCCACAGTAAAGAAACACTGAGTTTCCGTATGAAGTCGCCGTAAGGCGTCCTGGCCTGATCTGCTAATGCTATTGCTGGTTCGCTTTGAAGAGCTGGGCAAAATGAAAGCAAGGTGTCTCCCTCACGAGTGGAGGGCAGCAGGTTCCGTGCCTTGCAGAGCTGCCAGATGCATTTCCCATCCGGCTTGTCATTATCAGCTTCATTTCATCTCATCTGTGATAAAAAACAATTGAAAAGCCTGGAAATGACATTACAGCTCAGTTATCCAGAAACAGCACTGCAGTAAAAGCTGTTGCTCAATTGCATCTTTCTGTTTGAAAATCCGAGGTTTCACCGGGGTCACAGAGCAAAACAGGTCATGGCCTTTGACTTGTACAGGTGACAAAATTTCATCTAGAACAAAACAGTCTTTTGTAATGCTTGCATAGAGTCAAAATGACCCCTCACCTAAGGAATGGGGGGAGAAATTTCCCTCCATGTTGGTGGTCAAGCCATAAAAAAGAATTGGGAGCAGAGATTTCTTTTATTTCATAATTTCATATATAATTCATTTTTATTACATTCACTCCCGTTATCCTTTTACGTCCACCCACTCCTGACAAACCCTTCTTCCCACATCCATATCTTTTATTTTTCATGTGTAACCCCTGTATTTAATTAGGGTTAGGGGTTATTGACTTGAGCAAAGGCTACTTACCACTGAAGATGTCTTCTCCTCCCTCACAGCCATTAACTACTGTAGCTCCTCCATCCCTGACAGAATGCCAATGAGCCCAGTCTTGTGCAGGATATCACCACTGGGTGAGCTCAGGGGTGCAATAACCATGTCACATCCAGAAGACAGCATTTCACAGCATTCTTCCCCATCCTCCGGGTCTTACATTTTCTTTGCCCCTTCTTCCACAATGTTCCTGGGCCTTTAGAAAGGGTGCTATAAATGTCCTATTTAGGGTTAAGCATACCACAATTGCTTACTCTCATTACTTTGAATTGTTATGAGTCTCTGAGCTCACTACTGCCCACTGCTAAAAGAATACCAGGACAGTCGAATTCATTTTATGCTGTCAGTCCACAGGGCTCTTTGGCTACAGTCACTTGACATCAGAGGTATAATTTCTGATGTATTCGCATGGAGTAAAGTCACTTCATGTGCCACTACTTGCTGGCAGACTCCTGTTTCCTCCTCTAGCTGAGCTAGTTTCCTTTCATGTTTTCTTCATCAGGTCTCTCTTCTTCCACCACTTACACAGCAATGTACAGTGGAAAGAGAACTGTATTAGTTACAGTGGCTGTGATAAAACGGCAGGATCAAGGCAATTTATAGAAGGAAGAGTTTACTTGGCTTGTGGTTCCAGAGGGACGAGTCCATCGTGGTGGGGAGATGTGGTGGCAGAGGTGCTAGGAGCAAAAAGCTCACATCTTCAAGTAGGCCCAAGAAGCAGAGCCAGACAAACCGGAAATGGAGCAAAACCATGACCTCTCAGCAACCACCCCCCAGTGACGTGCTTCCTCCAGCAAGGCTGCACCTCCTCAAAGAGCACCATTAACTGGGATCAGCAACCATAGGCTCAAATAGACAGAGCCTATGGAGGACGTTTTCATTCAAAGCCCAAGGTTCTAAATCTAACACTTGCCATTGGTTAAATCTCGTTCTGCTCTGCTCACGGGCGATCTGATAAACTAAATGGCCCTTGAGGTTCCCTCAATTAGCAGAGTCTATGACTCCATTAATTCACCCACTGATGCCTTCAAACTCATACCTGTATCTTAGGTGTGCCAGAGAGCATCAGTTCAGATTGAACCGCCTCCGTGGAAAAATCTTAGCACATGTCTTTGATCCAAATTTCACTTAGTCCATATCAGCACACTTGCTGCACATTTCCCATCAGATTCCTGTTCCACAGGCACTCCCCAATGAACTAAATCAACTGACCACCTCCACCTTCCCTCCAATACTTAGACACCACTCCCTTTCCACAATTTTATAGAGAGGTAGCCCTTATTTCCCAAGCCCAGTATCTCAAGGGGCCATCCTTGGTTCTACATTTGGTCACTAAATGTTAATGTATACCTTTTCCTGATTAACTCTCCTCTATATCCCCACCTCTCTAGTCAGTTCACCACACTGCGTCCAGAATCACCTATCTCATCACGTGTTACCTTGCTAATGTCTTCTCAATGTCCCATTTCTTGTAAGATCAGACCAAGAGTCTTGAGCAGAGCAGATAATTCCATTTGGATCTGCTCTCTGCTTTGTGTCAGCTCTCACAAATGCCAGGGTGGGGTCACCAAGTAAAGTTACTTGCTGCAGTCAAGCCTGTTGGCCTGAGTTCTGTCCCTGGAACCCATGTAAAGGTGGAGGCAAAGAATGACTCCATAAAGTGATCCTCTGACCTTAACATGGGCACCTGACACACTCACACCTTCCCCTGACACAAACAATATATTTTTTTAATAAGATAAAGAGTGTCCCAAACTTGTAAGACTTTCTTACTTCTCTTTTGAGGCAGGTAGCTCCCACCATGTGCTAGCCCCACCCTTCACTTAACTTCTTGGCAGAGTTCAACACTCATTGCTGACATTATATCCTCTGATGAGCCCCCAGATGTCCATTCGGTATGTTTCCTTAGAATTCCAGGTAAGGTTACATTCTTTGATCAATCACACTAAAAATTTTCTCTTTATTCTTGATCTCCTGTAAGATCTCTGAACCATCCTTGTAAGATCTCTGAACCATCCCATAAGATCTCTGAAGATGGAGTTTATGTTTTATTCTTTTTATGTGTCATCCACACAATGTCTGGAATATAGATAGAGTTCAATTAATAGATCTTATATTCCAAGAAAATTTTATCCAAGAATTTACTACTAGTGCTTTACTTATATCCTGAGTCTTCAGAAACTTCTCTGGCTCATTGGAATATTCAAAAATATAGGGACAATACATATGTTTACATAAATATTTAGAAGAAATGGCTAGAAAGTAATTATGAAAATAATCACATTTTTAAATATTGGCAAAAGATAACCATATTCAGAGTAATCATTCACGTGGAAGTTTACAAAATTTCTCATTTATTTTCTTTATGCCCCACCAGCCCTCGTAATTTGTATTGCACTATGCAACATTATAACATTAGAAGCACCCAAAGTAAGCTTTAAATTAACAGTCATGTCATTGAAAAATTCTTTTTATATTTTATTGAATTTTGTCCATTTCATATATCTTAACCATATTTAGACCCTTCCTTATCTTCACCCCCCCATAGCCTGCCCACCAGATTTCAGGCATTCTGTCATGGATATTAAATCCTATCCAGTCACGTTTCTGTTCCCAGATGTCCCTCAGTGTGAGTTCATCACTGGAACCTGGGCAGCCTATCTCGCTTCACTCCCTTAAGGAAGTCCAGCTCTCCCTTCCCCAGCTAAGGCTGGGCAGCCACATCTACGCTGTTTTTTTTTCTGATGAGTTTGCATTAGACTTGTGCATGATGCCACAGGTGTCACACACTGTAAGTTCATACAAGCAAATTCCCAGAAGCTTGGAAATTTTGTTTCCTTATGGTCACTGCCACCCTCCCAGCTCTTACAATCTTTCTACCTCATCTTCCACAATAGCCCCTGAGCCCTGGATGGGTGAGGTTTAGTATAAGAGTCATATCCAGGGACACGAACTCTTATTCACTATACTTTAGCCAGTTGTGTCCTTCTGTTAATCGCCCTCTGTTGCATGAGGAAGCTTCTCTGGTGAGAATTGAGAGATACTCTAGTATTCTCTGACCCTGTTACCCTAAGTTCCAAGAGCCTTAGGAACAAATTCTTTTGGAAAAGAGGCAGGATGTGGATAAATAAAAATTTAAAATGTCCACCATCTTAACAAATACGTTGTTGTTTAAGTTTTAGATTTCTTTTCTCACCTTTATTTCAATGAAAACAAAATTTTTACACAGTTGCATGCCTTTAATCTTAGCACTTGGGAGGCAGAGGCAGGAGGATCTTTGTGAGTTCAAGACCAGCCTGATCTACAAAGTGAGTTCCAGGACAGCCAGAACTACAGGGAGACCCGGTCTCAAAAAGACCAATAAATAAATAAATAAATAAATAAATAAATAAATAAATAGGTTTTGCCAGCCATTCTTTACATGTCTCTACTTACTCTTATTCATTATAATTGTGGGGGCTGTAGAGATGGCTCAGCAGTTAAGAGCACTGACTGCTCTTGCAGAAGATACAGGCTTGGTTCCCAGCACCCATGTGGTGGCTAACAACCACCTGTAACTCCAGCTCCAAGATGCCCTCTTATAACCTCCATGGGAATTGCCCAATCCAGGTGCACCTATCTACATGCAGGCAATACACTCACTCAGACACATAAAATAAAAATAATAAACAAAATAAATATTATTTTAAAGGCTGAAAAATAGTCTACTACAACCTATAGCTGCTGATGAAAACTTGGAGGCCTGGATGCATCTTTATCATTTTCTCCTCAATCTTTCTTTTTAGCAGCCTACAGACTATACAACCAAATGCACCATGGGAACCACAAACTCAAAGTTTAGTATATTCTTAATCTGTTATTGAACTTGATCATCCATCTGTCTTCCTGCTTACAAGGAATGTGGCCCTGTCACCCCTAAGTTCTCCCTCTTTACCATGCCTTCCTTTTGAAATCCAAGTCAGCAATTCTCATCAATGCTGTGTTCTACATTGTCTTGAATCTCTTTCCTCTTTCTAACCTCTTTGCTATTACCTCTGTCCCCCAATTCACACTTGAGTATTGGTACAGCTCCCTAATGTCCTCCCAACCTTATTCGTTTCCTACCAAACTTCCTTAGAAAGTCATCTTTCTAAAGTAGACATAGGTTTTCGTCATGCCACTACTTAGCATCATCCAGTTGCTCACCATGGTTATGGGTAGACTCCAGTGCCTTCACTGAACAAGCAAGGATTTCTGCAACCTGGCACTTTCCCACCACCCCAGTTTTGCTTCTTGAGGACTAGATCTCTATCCCAGATATGCAAGAGGACAAGCTCTGGATCAGACAGAGGCTGGCATTACTTGCCCACAGACTATTCCCAGAAAGAACCCAATGGATCTGAAGCTGCTTTTGAAAGGGGCTGGATTAAATCCTCCAGTGATCCATGAATCTTTTGTTTCTAAGACACAGCAGAGGGAAAGAGTTTGTCTGAGGAGAAAGGAACCAAATTCAGGGAATTCACAATAAAATGGTGATGGAATTGGATCATAAAGCAGAAGCCAAAAGAATGATGTGACCTTCTTGCAAAAGCAAGTGCTTGTCACTGTTATGTGGGGGGGACTAAAGCTCCAAACTTTTCCCAAGGATGCATCTAGACTACAGATTGGCACTACAATGGGCCTTTAAGGGAGGTGTCTCACCTCTGCATAAATAGTCTGTATTTCCTTCTCTCAGAATTCCACTTAACTGCCTGACTAAGCCATTCTTTAAAGTGGCACCTTCACTATGAAGTCATCCCTGAATCCTAAGCAATATTAAGTCTAAATGACACTGTGGGGGCAGCAGAATATAAAGTATGCATTGTTTGGCAGGGAGCATCCAGATCATCTCAGAAACACACACACACACACACACACACACACACACACATTAGGAATGCGTATCAAAGGAAGAAACCCTTTCTCATGATACTCACAAATGGAATTCGTGTTTCCTTCTGTGATTTTTGATGTGTTATGTTGATAAACACTGCAGTGAAACGAAAAGTTCAAGATGAGACGACAGGACCGGGTGACAGTTCATATATCTGAATCAAGGCCACTGGTAAACCAAGAAATGCTTTTTAAGAAGTCTAAAATTGGGGCTGGAGAGATGGCCTAGCGGTTAAGAGCGTCGACCGCTCTTACAGAGGACCGGGTTCGGTCCCCAGCACCCACATGGCGGCCAAGAACCGTCTGAAACTCCAGTTCCAGGAGAACTCCAGTTCAGGGGAATCCGATACTCTCTTCTGACCTCCGCGGCGTTGCACGACACGGGTGCACAGACTTGCATGCACACAGTACATTCATACACATACATAAATGAATAAAATTAATAAAAAAAAAAGAAGTCTAAAATTGCTCTTGGACTATTTTAATTTATGTAAACTGAATATGGCCCTTCATAGTGATAGAATTATTAAGCTTACAGTTTATGTGATAATTTTACAGAAGAATAAATTCAAAGACTCAGATCTGCAGTTTATCTAAAAGGAAGCTTATTTATTGGGGGGCTGGAGAGATGGCTCAGCAGTTAAGAACACTTGCTGTTCCTCCAGAGGACCCAGGTTTTTTGTTGTTGTTGTTGTTGTTGTTGTTTTTGTGTTTTGTTTTGTTCTTTTTGAGACAGGGTCTCCCTTTTTAGTCCCAGCTGGCTTGGTGCTCGCTATGTAGACCAGGTTGGCCTTGAAGTAACAGAGATCCGTCTGCCTCTGCCTCCCAAGTGCTAGAATTACAGGTGTGTGCCACCACGTCCAGCTGGACCTGGGTTTTTTTCCCAGTACCACATAGCAGCTAACAACCATCCAGAACTCCAGTTCCAGGAGATCTGACACCCTCTTCTGGCCTCTGTTGGCACTGCATGAACATGGCATACATGTATGTGCAGGCAAAACATTCACACACATAAAACAAAAAAAAAAATATAATCTTTAAAGGAAGCTTACTTAGAACTTTGGGGAGATAATCAGAAACCAGTTCAGTTGCCATAAACTATTACTTTTTGTGAATTAGATTGACCTTTTGTGTCTGTTTTACCTTAACTCTATCTAAAAAACTCAACCAGTTGTTTCACCCCTCAGAAAAGGAGTCTAATAGCTTACAACTAAGAAACCCCCCCCACACACACACACACAAGGGCTTTTTATTCAGCCTAATGAAATTAGCAAACATGTTGAAATGGGTTAGGACTACGTAGAGCTGACTACATACATTGTTGTTATCAGTAAACCAGGAAAATGACCTATCACATTATCAAAGGGATTGTGCTTACCTGATTCCTCTCACAGAATTGGCCAAGCTAGGTCAATCCTAGGACCCACATAGGCTTACAAGTATACTGGTAAAGAACCACGTTATTAGAGTAAAAGGACTTATTTTTTGTGGTACTAAGCACATCTCATAGAATCAAGCAGGAAGCCATGCATTATTTAATACCAGTGAATCTTCAATTAGAACCATTACTGAAGTTCCCTCTAGAATATGGGTTATTATTTAACAATCCTAAAAAGTAATTATAGATGTGTTTGATAAAATGTATTCATCTCTACATCCAGAAACTAGTCTTGTAGTGATCCAACCATCCTAGTTCAAATGTTCTAAGATAAATCCTCAATGATCTTTTCCTTGGCTAATCAGTTTCTTACATATTTTATGTATCTCAGAGCAGGGTCCAAAGCTCTCAAGGTTGGAAAGAGACATAACCAGCCTAAGGATCTTCCCATCAGATTTTCATTTGTGAACACATAAAAGTTACAGTAAGTACAGGGCTGGAGAGATAGCCTAGTAGTTAAGAGCACCAACTGCTCTTGCAGAGGACCTGGGTTCAATCCCCAGCACCCAAATGGTGGCTGAGAACCGTCTGTAACTCCAATTCCAGGAGAACTCCAGTTCCGGGGAATCTGAGACCCTCTTCTGACCTCCGCAGCATTGCATGACACAGGTGCACAAACCTACATGCAGACAGTACATTCATACACATAAAAAATAAATTAATTAAATTTAAAAAAAAGTTACAGTAAGTAGAGTTGGAGAGTTGCCTCAGGGGACCCAATGCTCTCTTCTGTCCTCTGCAGGCACTTCACGACACAGGTTCACTTCATGCATGCAGGCATAACACTTATACACATAAATTAAAAAATAAGTAAATCAAAAAAAGTTATAGTAATGATCAAATGAAATTGCAGCCCAAAGCCCTGATCCTGAAGGAATTAATTTTTGAATATCCTATTTTCTATTAAATGAGTCATATTTAAGATCTACAAGATGATTACTAGGTGAAAGTGTTGTGCTTAATTCCCCCATCCAGCCAGGTTTCAGGACAGAATATTAAGGCACTTCGAGTCCTCCCCCCCAAGAGCCCTGGATATCAGAAGAAAAGGCAGTATTGGCTTCACAAGCTCTGGCCTTGTGTGCTTTCTGTACCTGAAAATTCTGCTAATCGTCTTGGAGTGGCATTGGTTCAACATGCTAAGCTGGGATACTGTGCTGCCTACTTCATAAGCCCTTTGTTGCCTCTACTCTGAAAAGGAGAAAAATGACCAGCCACAATGCTGATGGTCTGCAATGGAGGAGAATGGACTGCAGGTGTACCAGAAACCCTGGGACTCACCTCTACTCCCTCATCCCCCCTGCACCAAATCGCCATGCATGCCATTACAGGAGAGGATGAGGAAGAGGAGAAGAGTGAAAACCATAGCACAGACCTGCATTTATTAGATTCTTGCAATGGTCAGATTAAGAAAAAATAGTTTAATACAGCTGCATTATCAAGCCATGATATCATCCTACAGGGTAGTTACTTACCTGAAGTAAGAATCAATTATCAATAGATCACTAAGATGGAACTAGCATTTTCGTTTCTCCCATTTTATTAAAAGTAACTTAATTTTTTTCAAAAGAATTCAACAGTAGGGCTGGGAACATGGCCCAATTGAGTACCTGCCCAGCAAGCAGAAATCTCTGGGTTTAATCACTATCATCACAAAAACTGGGTGTGATGGTTAATCCTGGGTGTCAACTTGACTGGACTAAGGAACAAATAATAAAAAAAGGATCTTTGGATTGGACCGCCTCAACCCGGATGGCCCACCCCAAATGTGGGTGTTACCTTCCGCTGGCAGGCAGTATAAAAGGCCACGGCAGAGGGAGCTGGTCCCTTTTTTCCTGCAGCTTGCCTCTCTCTCACTGGTGAGTTTGTCTTGCTGCTATGATCAACCCTTCGGATCCCAGCATGTACTGAGATTGGCAGATCTCCTGGAATCCACCGGGCCTTCAGCACCAGATTGGGACTACTGAGACAGTCAGCCTTGCGGACTGAGCAGTTCCCTGGATTCTCAGCCTCTCCAGTGTGGTGCAGCTACTGTTGGACTACTTGAGCTCTGTCACGTGAGCAAATCAATAAATTGTATATAGCTATATATTTGTCCTGTTGCTTCTGTTTCTTTAGAGAACCCTGACTAATATACTGGGTGTAGTAGTATACTCTTATAATCCCAGAAACTGGGGAGGTAGAAGCAAGAGGACAGGAAGTTCAAAGTCATCATCAGCTACATAGCAAGTTCAAAGCCAGTCTAGGCTACAGGAGACACTGTATCAAACCAAAATACAACCAACAAAAAAAGACTTTGGTGTTAAGTCTATGACCATTTTTGTATCAGTCCTAAGAGTCTACCTGGATTTATTCTCTATGGGAATAGAGACACGCAGGAAAAAGTAAGGAGCCACTGGGTGCTTGCCTATACTAGCAGAGTAAGTGTTCAGTAATTCCCAAACAATGAGTATTAGTTTTCTATGGTTGATGTAACAAATTATGACAAATTTGTTGGCTCCATGCAACATAAATCTGTTTTCTCTCACTTCTTGAGGCCAGAAGTCCAAGATCAAGGCCTCAGGAGGGTTGTATCCCCTAGAACGGCTCTGGGGAGATTGCTCCTTTGCCTCTTCCGGCTTCTGGTGGCTGTCAGCATTTCTCAGCTTGTGACGCCACCAGTCCAGTGCTTCTGTGCTCATGATGCCACCTTGTCTTGTGTATACATCAATCCTGCCTTTCCCTATTTCTCCTAACGACACTTGTGATGGCATTTAAGCCTCATTCATCTCATCCAGAATAACCTTTGCTCAAAAATCCTTTAATTTCACCTGCAAAGACTTTTCCAAACAAGATCAAAAGAAAATTCAGAGGATCTGGAGATCGGGACGTGGGCATCGATGGGGAGGAATACTTTTCAACCCACCACAGGAGGTAGTTCATTGAAGAGTCAAGCAGTGACAGTTTGCTTTTCCTGAGATGGTGAATCTTCCACGGCACCTTTTAAAACAGCTAAAATTTAAACTGGCAGGCACAAAATATTGGGCATTCAATATAGAGGAACAGCAGGTGCAAGGAACATCACGTTTCCAGCAAATGAGGTATGAGGCTATATTCAGGGCCCATGGGGAGTGATTATCACTGCTCATTGGTGCTGAATGGAGGACATGTCATAATGAGCAGGGTTAATCAGGCTGGGCAGTTAGAATGGAGTCAGATTATGCAATCTCTAGAAACATAAGCAAGGAAGCCCAAGCTTAATGTTAACAGGCAACAGGGAATCCTTGTAGTCTTAAATTGGAAAACTACCATGATGGCTAATTTTCTAGGACCCTAAAACAGCTACTGAATCTTTCTAGCATGTGCTCTTTCCTTTAACCTATCTCATTAGCAAACTCTAAGTCATTACATTATTTTCTTCTATCATCTTTTCTTGGAAACCTTAATAAAAATTCAGTCTAATTGCTAGAGTGAAATGATTTTCCTAGTGGACTTAGCAGTTTCTATTAGAAATAAATAAAAGCTAAACAAAGTAAATTATATTTATGCACCCATACATCCATTGCCTTGAAGAGAGAGTTCTCTTCATCAGCAATTATTTATACATGTGGCTTATAATAAAATCCTATCATATAAATGAACTGGCCTGATTCAAAGACGAAGTTCTGATTATAACAATATGGGACTTTTGCAACATTCCATTAGGGAGAAAGGAAATGCTAGTCAGCAGCCCAACCAGGAAAAACTATTTTGGTCCATAAATTATGCAGCTTTGTATTTATTAAATTAAGCTAATCCTAAATGAATCCTTCTGTAAAAACTCTGTGCAAATATTCCACCATCCACCCAGCAAGTAGTGCTGAGAGATGCCCATGAGGCTGGCTGATTGGGTCTGTTCTCCACCCAGTGGTTCCATTGCTCGTTCACTTGACTTCTCAGATCTCTCCAACAGTGTGAGATCAGGTTTAATAAAAACTCCATCTGGCTCCAAGGGCTGTGCAAATCCAGGTGAGGCCTCTCAACTCCTTAAAGCTTGATTATTTGGGCTGTAGCAGCACCACAATCTGATGGAGGTTTTATTAAATCTGTGAGAGCCTTAAGAAGATATATTTAAAAGACAATATAGAGTATTGAGAGGTCTTTCCTTGTGGTCACATATTGAAATGGCAAGGGCAGCATGGGAATTTGGTAGGCAATTGTTTCTTGATGATTTTCTGTTGAGTAAAATAGGATGGCCTTAGAATTTATCCTATTGCATGTACCAGGTACACATCTGTATTAGCTATCATTCCATTTCTGCATTAATAAGCAATAATTGACTTAGCCAGGCTATCAAAAGCTCAGAGATCTTCCACACTTGAAAACAGCCCTTTCCTGGTGGCTAGTACCTACTCCAGGCCTTGATGGCAATCACCCTGAAGCTCAGAGTTTGATTTCTAACCGATACAGAGATTCTGTGATATAAATTCAATCTATTCTTAGGTATCTAGCAATACAGTCTACATTGATTTGACTATTCAGTTACATTGAAAAGCAAATGGTGGCTCAACTAAGCAAACCAAGGAAGACCCAGTAAGAGGCCAGCTGGAACACATTATCTCCTCAGAAAACAACGCTGGTGGTCAGTTAACATTGCAGACTTCACGATAACAATACGTGAAAACCTTTGTAATGATCCTCCCACCCCCAAACTGTGGGTTCTGTGGAAATTCCATGAAACTAAGATTTTTAATTTGATGCCTTTGGAAACCAAAAGAAACATTTTCAAAACGGCATTTGCTGTAGTAATTTAACCTCTATAAGCCATCTGGAAGACACAACAATTTAGAAATCACCAATGGTAAACACAGTATCTTGTTTTTCTTTCTGCCACTACCACTTAGACTAAGAAGGCTCCCCATAGCCTTGTGCAGCTATTCTGCTCCTATTGGGAATGTTTTTCAGAAAGGAGGAAACAATAAATGCAGCGATCTTATAGGACAGCAGATTAGATTTGATATTTTGGGGTGACTCAGCAAAGCTCCAACCTTCATCAAGCTTTGGAAATCTGTCTGAAAGTACTTATCCAGAAATTCACCAAGCTGATGGAACTCAGAAAGAATTGGAGCTACTTGGAAATAGAATGGTGCGCAATTGTGGATTTAAAAGTTTGTGGATCTCATAAAAATAACCACGTAATGTCAGGAATTCCAAATCTCAGGAATACATTCAACCCAATATCTTCCTACTGCTGAGTCTATGTAAATTTTTATAGCACAGACTAAGTGAAAAATAATAGAACTGAACACTAAGGTTGTTTAAAGTGAAACTTTCATGGGTGCATAGCTGTTAGATTTTTAAGGAAAACTTTCACTTAAAACTTAGACCAAATTTTTCTCATTTTCTTTTACAGTAACATAAAACAAAAATCTCAGAGCAATGTTCCTTACACTCAAGTTGTCAGCTACAGATATTTTGAAATTTTTCCCTTTGAGGAATTAGTTATCTGATTTCTGAATCTTTCAGAATACAAATATTTCAAAAAGGGGAAGGAGAAGCTGAAGACAACAGTACTGTCATGACCTTGGTCAGATGTCGACACTAAAACTTCAGACAGAAGTTGGCCAAATAACCTTAACAGCTTTGTATCCCTGATCCGTCCATTACAAGCTCTGACTGTTGTCATCGATATACTGGAATGTGAGGGTGAGTGTGAGTGTACATGTATGTGTATGTATCTGTGTGTGTGCACGCACATATGTGCGCATGTATAGATATGATTGGAAGTGTATGTGTTTCTCACTGAATATGTTTGCCGGTTACGGGTTGAAAAGAAGGCAGATATGGGAAATCCAAGAAAGTCAGTTCTTTGTTTAAGAGCCCTGATCACAGAAACCATAAATCTTCACCCAGGTGCTATATTATTCTTGAAATCCAGGTGCTATATTATTCTTGAAATCCAGAAAGTCAGAATCATTTCAGTTACAGAACGAATGGCCACTCTGACCCAGGGCCGCCTGTGATCTGGAGCATGTGAATGCTATGGGAACCACTCAGAAGTGTTTTTAGTGTTTCTTGGCACCTGAGGGGGTGAAGGGGCCACGATGGACATCTCAATGGGGCCCCCTTGCAGGGGGGACGACTTCTGCTCCAAGCTACATCTTGGCAATACTCTGCTTCCCTCTGCAGTATTTCCGAGTGGAATCAGACCCGCCAGTAAAATGCTTTTGTAAGTTTGCAAATGTTCTGTCTTACAAATGTGTACATGAACAGAGAAAAGCTGTTGATCACTTCATATCTTTATTAAATAAATGTTAACTCTCTGCCCCCATGTTCCAAACAGGATAGAAACAAAAGGCATGTGAAACAGAATGCCAATTCACAAGGTACACAACAGTAAACAATGAAAAAGTCCACTGAATTATCCCCTCTATATTGTTAATAATGTTATTATCATTTATTACATCTCTGTGTGGTGTACAAACATGCTCATGTGGTGTGTGCACCTGTGTGTGGAGGCCAGAGGTCTACATCAGACAAGGTTTCTTTCTGAACCTTGACCTCATCAGTTTGTCAGAATAGCTGGTCAGGGAGCGCCAGGGATCTTCCTGTCTCCCCCTCCCTCACAGGGCCAGAGGTATAGGCTCCTGCTGCTTTTTATAAGGGTGCTGGAGATTCAAACCCAGGTCCCCATGCGTGAGCAGCAAACACTATACCAACTAAGCCATTTCCCAAACTCTATTACCAGTAAACTTTTGGGGGGGAATTTTGAGCTCTTTGGACCTCAGGTAAATAATCTTTCTATGACCTTAGTTGAAAACAGTTCTGCTTACCTAGGACAAGGGCTAGTCCACATTTCTGAGTATAACCAGCACATGTCTCTTTTATCTCATTCATCTGTTGACTTACTTTTGACTTTTATTTTGCTATTTGTTTTCTTTTTGTTTCTTCAGGCAAGATCTTACTAGATTGCTCAGGTTGTTCTTAGATTCTAGGCTTCGGGCCTTAGGATTTGAGTTCCTCTAATCATGTAGCAGTCATTCTGATCCACCCTCCATAGAATCTTTGAGCTCTAAGCTCTGGGTGTGGTTTCCATATCATGAGTTCAGAGAAGGCCTATCAGCTTCTCTTGACACATATCCCCTGAAATGCCACTAACCTTTTGACTCACATATTGAGTTGGCATGCTAGCAGACTCACTGACATTGGGCCTGTTCCTGGCAAATCTATCTTCCTTTGCCTTTGCTTTCTAGATCACTCGGGCCTGCTGGGGATGCATATCTGTATATAATATAATTTAATTTATTTTCAAACTATATTCCATGGGATCATTTTCCACATCCCTTTGTCTGCCCTTCCATTTCAATTTGTTGTCCTGAAGCATTTTAAATAATTGCATTGAACATGTGTGTAAGGCATGAGAGCATATATTTCTGAATTTAATTTGCAACATCAACTCATCCTGAGAGCCAGTAGGGTATTCTTTAAGTTGTGTCAGTCATACCTTTGACAATGGTTTACAATGATTGGCTTTAGTTGATTTTCTACTTCAGACTTTGAGTTTAGATTAAAAATTAAATATGCTTGAACTCTTCTCATTACAGCATTTTTGCATACATCCAATTAAATTGAACTAATTAGCTTTCTACCATCATTAATGTTTCAATGGTTTGTGTTCAGGCAAAGTCATTGTTAATGTCCAACTATTCATATTGCCAATATGAATCTTATAACCAGGTTTTTTTTTTTATTATTATTTATTTTTGTATGTGTATGAATGTATTGTCTGCATGCAGGTCTGTGCACCCGTGTCGTGCAATGCCGCGGAGGTCAGAAGAGGGTCTCGGATTCCCCTGGAACTGGAGTTCTCCTGGAATTGGAGTTACAGACGGTTCTTAGCCGCCATGTGGGTGCTGGGGATCGAACCCGGGTCCTCTGCAAGAGCGTCGGTGCTCTTAACCGCTAGGCTATCTCTCCAGCCCTTAACCAGGTTTTAAATGTTTTACTATAGACCTCTTTGAAATTGTGTGTGTGTGTGTGTGTGTGTGTGTGTGTGTGTGTCTATATTTAGGTTTGGGGTGTAACTAAAGCTTGAGATTAAAGATATTTCTTTCGTTTTTGGTTTTTTTTTTTTTTTGTTTTGTTTTTTTTTTGTCTTTTTGAGACAAGGTCTCCCTGTAGCTCTGGCTGTCCTGGAACTCGCTACATAGACCAGGCTGGCCTTGAACTCACAAAGATCCGCCTGCCTCTGCCTCCTAAGTGCTAGGATTAAAGGTTGTGTGCGACCACACCCAGCCTTAAAGATATATTTCTAAGATTCACCATTCAATTAGAAGTGATAGAAAGATAAAAAATAATCTATCTTAACCGTTACATGATGAAAATTTTGTTAATATTTGCCACTTAACAAAGTTCTATTTCAAATGATTCATTTTCCCTATGTCCACAAATAGCACTATAATTTCAAGAGACCACTTCCTTTTCATTTGTAGTAATTTCACAAAATTCATGTAAAACTTAGCTTATTTTATGTATGAAAACCCCAGGGAGCCAAATGTTCTCTTCACCATGACATGTTTCTGTATGACCTGGCTTTTCCCACATTCTGCTAAAATGTGTCACTGAGGCAGCAGAGTTGAATCATGGCAGAAATATTTGATAATAATTGAAGCCATGTAAATGAAATTACTTATATTTTTAAAAATAAGATGTAATGCAATAATCAGTTGGTATTGGAATGCCTCTTTGTCAAGAAAAGGAAAGGCAGCTTTAGTCAGTATATATATTTTTGATAACTGTACTCTGTTCCTCAAATATCTCATTGCTACATGGCAATTTTCTCTCAACTGAAACCTGTCCAGGAGGGAGAGGGAAAAGGCTCCTGAGACTGAGGAAGGAAACAAATCCCAGGAAAGATGAAATTTAACAAAATTCATAAGGGCCCTTTTCCAAATTTATAGAAGCAATAAACAACATTAGAGGAGGGGACCGTGTCCAGAGAGTTGCAGAGAGGAATTTCTCAGACAGGGAGATCTGCTTTCAAGGCATGCACAGAACTCCAGAGATGCAGTTTTCCAGAATCATCACCTGTGTGAGGGAAGGCTTTGCTCAGTACAGCTGCATGTGAGTCCTCCCTGCTCCATAAGTAACCTCTCACCCACACTCCTATAAGTAATCCCAATAAAGACTCATCGGTTCGCCAAGTTAGGCTTTGGTAGAATTATTGCTTTTATCTGTTGTGGGTTTCCTATCTGGGGGCGAATAGGAAAAACAATCTCACACACTGATAGTTGACAGCAAAATGTTATGTGATATCAGAATTTGCAGGCCTACGTTTCTTTAGGATTCAGTCCATGTCTTCTGTATTTTCCCATTTGTAAAACAAAAAGAGTAGGACGAAGTGATGGCCAACAAACATCTTGGCCATTTCTAAACTCAGGCTCTTGGCCTCGTCCTTTCAAATCTAGGGCAAAATTATACTGTGATTAAATACTTAGAAATATGCCAGTGAGAATAAAGTTCCTGTATCCCACTGATTTTAGGAGTGTTAAGAGGGACTTTTTAAAAAACTTTCATTACCTTTGAAATCAAGATAGATTTTATAACAGATGACATATCAATTTCAACTGTCACTGAGTTCTGTGTTTTACCCTACAGTCTTAGTTATATACAAAATAATAGTACTCTGGGCTGGAGCCGTGCTCAGTGATGAGGAGCACTGACTGCTCTTGTAGAGAACCTGGTTTCAGATCCCAGCACCCACATGGTGAGAAACCACCATCTATAACTCCAGTTCCAGGTGATCTGCGGCCTTGTTCTGACCCCCGCAGGCACTGCGTGACATGGGTGCTTTTACATGCATGCAGGAATACACTCATACACATAAAATAAAAACTAATAAATAAAATCTTAAAAAAATAATAATAGTGCTGCACTAATGTGTGCCTTAGAGTCACTGAAACGTGACATCCAATTCCACTTCTTCTCTACAAGAGATTGAAGAAGTTTAAGAAAGTATATAAAATAAGGTAAAATAAGTAAATATAATAAGAAAGACTGAAATAGTAAGGTAAATTGAACACATATGCATTACAAGATTCTGTTAGTTTGTGACTCTGGCTCTAAATTTCACTCTACTTTTCTAGGTACATGAAACAACATCAGAAAGAAGCATGCTGCTTTCTTCCTGGTAAATGCTTAAGGCAAAGTTTTTCTTCCCTTTATAATTTTTATCCTGCCTGTGTTTTGCCTCATTTACATTTATTATTAGTTTCAGTTTATCAAAATAACATTTACCATTTTCAATCATAAACTGTAACTGGAATTGCATGTGCCACAAGACCAAACATGTCTCTGGCTGTTTTTTTTTTTTTTTTTTTTATTTTTTTTTTGCCTCAGGCTCAAATTGATAAGATTAGGATGAGGCTATTTTGGACCCAGAACTCAACCAAATGGTCACTGTTTGGGAATACTTTGAAGTGTTGCATTTGCTGTAGAGATTATCACACCAGTAAGTCTATTTAGAATTTGTGGTTATTTCAATCTCTCCCTTCTCCCATCACTAAGTGTATTGATATATGTGCCTAGATTCCCAGGTTTATCATCATCTCCACACTGTCTATTAACAGGCTGTGGAGAAAAAAATATCCATCTTTGTAAAAGTGACAGTGTGAGGGGCAAGAGTCTGTGGCTCATTTTCATAACGGAGCAACTGGACTGTTGTGTGTTGTCACAGAAAAGAATGCAGTCCTTTTCCTGCTTAGGGAAAAATAAATTTCCAGCTTTCCATGTCAAGGCTAATAGATTCGCTGACATATTTTATTCTTCTTCTCACAGGATTTAAAATAACATTACATTTAGAAAATATTCATATATGACTTTTATCAGCATTTTTATTCAGCTTATTGGTTATCTCTTTCTTGGTTATAATCAGATAAACATTTGGCACACTACAGTGCAATCATGGGGTTTTTTTTGTAATATGCTAGCTATACACCATTCATAAGTTAAAAGTTCTTGAGATGCTTTATGAAAATGCATGGGAAGTTGGTGGTACCGAGAGATATTTAATAACACCTGATTCAATGTTACTAAAATGCTTAAAACTAATAGCTTAATTTCCACCGAGTTTGCTGTACAGTCAGAAGAGAAGCTAACTGTGGCAAAGTGTTTAATTGGTCTTGGAAATGAGTTTGAAGATATTTGCTGTAGGATAATTAGTTCTGAAACAGAAGCATGTGTCAGTTGAAGTACATGTGTGCCCCAACCTCAGTTTCTGCAGAACAGAAGGTTATCTCTGAGTTGTTTTAGCTGAACATGAAATGGGCTGTCAGTGGCAATTCAAGGCCAATGGTCCATGTGATTCTATAATTACTTTTGCCACTTTGCTTGTGTGGAGTCATTCATTATGAGACTGGTCTTATCTTGTCATACCTCTGTGTCATTAGCAATGCTTAAGTGCATTAGTGACCAAATGCAGGTTTAACGGTCAGTGATTAGAGTGGGACAGCTGCCAGTGGAGTGCGCAGGGTCTGTAGCAACTCTGCAACTGTTCAGTGGATTTCTGTTACACATAGTACTGGAATCTTGGAAAATGGACCTTTCTCTGAAGAGGAGAAGACATGACGATAAAGATGATTATACAGGAAAACAAAGCCAATTATTTTAGCAAAGTACAAATCATTGATATTTTATAAATTAAATGGAGAACTTAATTCTAACTGACTTAAAAATTAGAAATCTAATGACTATTTTCATTTACAGGGAAGATAAAAAGGCAAGAAATGAACAAAACTCCAGGATGAGACAACTCCATGTTAAATTTTCTCCCTTCTGAGTTCTCCCACTTAGTAGCTTATTTTATACAGTGAACACCATGGCAGCCTCCCATGTCATCAAGGACTTTTCACCGAGCCTTTATTTCTTAGCTACTATAACTTCCCTGGTAAAGATCAAAAGGAAGTATTATGCTAGGGATGCAATGAATCACTAAAATAAGAAACAGTTTGCTTCTCTTTAAAATATAATTTGTGGGGCAGGAGAAATGGCTCACCAGTTAAGAACACTGGATACTCTTGCAAAGACCTGGGTTTGAATCCTAACACCCACATGGCTGCTAACAACTGTCCAGGAAATCCAACTCCCTCTTCTGGCCTCCATGGGCATTGCATAACATGGGTGCACTTACACAAACGTAGGTGTTAACACTCATACACATAAAATAAATTAAAAAAAATAAAATATAATTTGTATTTTTTCAGTCCCGTGAAGAATAACCAATTTAATTGGTATTGGTTTTAAACTTAGAACCCTCTTCTATGCAGGGTATGGTGGTGCATGTCTTAAATCCCAGCACTTAGGAGGCAGAGGCAGGTGGATCTCTGAGTTCAAGGCCAGCCTGGTTTACATAACGAGTTCCAGGTCAGCTGGGGCTGAAGAGAGACCTTGTCTCAAAAACAAAAACAACAAAAAAAAAAAAACCTCCAAAACTGTCTTCCACTGAAGTATCTTTGAATTTTTGAATTCATTTGTTTTTAATACAACAAATTGTTTCTACCTTGTGGGTTAGACTGAAAATGCATAACTGACTAATTTGTGGTAACTTATAAGATCTTAGAAGATCTATGAATATGTGAGCCTTTTAAGAGTCAAAAGAAATTATGGGAGACATAACTGAAATTAAAAACTTAAGAATATTAACTAAATTATTCTATTGTGACAACATTAATAAGATGTCTAAATTGTATAACATTTGGAGCATGAAAACACTAGGAGCATGAACTTCATCGAGCAGCTTTAAAAGTTGAACAAGTTGCACAAAGCAATGAAAGCCTACTCTTCTGTGCTTTGGTTTTGTCTACATTGGCATCTATGAAATCAAATGTTTTCAGGTCAGCGGTAAAAAATGGAAGCATTAAATTGGGGGTAAAGAATTGAGTTAGTTCAAATTGAGTCCTGATTAACTTGAAAAGCTATGTTCACCCTTATAATCTGTCCCCAGCTGAGGACTGCATGTCTTATGGCATGACTGGGGATTTGGAAAGCATTTCCAATTGATGAAGACATTGTAGTCCATTTAGAAGAAGTGTGTATCTGATGCACCAAAAGATGGTTTAGAATTAGATTTTATGAACTCTTTTTTTCATAGAAGGAAAAATAATAACACATAACTGTTATATGGAAGAGAAATCATCAAATAAGAAAAAGTATCTAAAACCTTTGCAAGAATCCCTAAAACAAGGGATTCAATTAGGCCTTTTTTCTTTTTTTCAAGTCCCATAAATACCCATGAGATACACTTGGGAATTTTGACCCTAATATAATCTAAAAGGGAAATGAATGGATTCAAATTAGTCTCTTATTGAAAGCAAATTGTCCTAGATCTACACCAAAATCTTGGGGAATTTCATGCATGTAAAATCTCTTAAAGTAAAATTGTGTGTTTTATTAAATTAAACATGCTATTTTATCATTTTTTACATTGGTGGATTTACTGAAAGGTTAATCATTAAGTATAATAAGCGCAATAAATGTTACATCATTTTTCATAGAAGACATTTTCAGAGAAAGTTCAGTCCAAATTTAATAAATCAAAATGTACAAAACCACCAAATAAATCAAATAAATGTATAGAGGTATGTCTAGATCAAGACATATATGTAAAAAAGAAATTTTTTAAAAGTACAATTGGACCATGTAAATAATTTTTAAGGAATCAAATTCATAGCTGGTTATCCGGAACTGGTTCATACTTTATTATCTGAGAATGTTCTTTTCTTCTTTCATCAAAGTTTGCAAATATATTACAACATTTCATCTGTCACGCTTACTACGACAGGTCATCTGAGCCTAGCAATCACCCATATTCGTTTTTCGTAAGTAATATCATGTGAGTGGGTTAAAATTTCTGCCAAGACCAGAAACCATGTGTAGAATGAGAGGACAGTCCATTAATAAACAGAGATTGCTCTAAGGAAGGGTCACATATGCTAACGGAAATTGCTTCGGACTGGAGACACAGATCTATGTTTTTAAGTTTTGGTGTCATCTGCTAATGTGTGTGTTTTAGTTAATCAGTAAATGAACGATATTTGGAATTATCTAGCTAGAAATGTATATCTATAATTAAAAATCACATAGGTCCTTCTTTACAAAATAGGGGACAATTGTGATTTTGTTGGCCAGTCACCAATCTTTCACATGGGGTATTTAAAGTAGGTGTGAATCTGTCTTAATGGAGTTGTAAATATCTTAATAACTTGGGCAGGATAAGAACACAGGGCAAACCAACAGCTATGTACACAGATTAGTTTAGCCAATTTTTTAAAAAACACTAAATAATAATATGCAGTAAGTTAAAATGATTGAAGGTAAATATTAACAAACTGATGTTTAAAAAAAGAAAGTCTCAATGCAGTATTAATAAAATTAGGTGGGGATTTTTTTGTTTCCTCATTAAAACACAGTTATGAGTTGGCAATACATGTATTCCAATAGAGTGGATATGGAGCTTCCTTTCCTTCTTTTCTTCTTTTCTTTCTTTCTTTATTGTACTAAATTGTCTTGTAAGCTGTAAATTATGGAATAAATTTAATCAACTTGTCTCACAAGGACTTTGGGGAGCAGCTCAGTGGCAGAGTATATATTTCGCACATGCAAGATCCTGGGCTCAGTCCCCAACATCCCCCGAGGAAAATCTCACGAATAACAATAATCTTGAATTTATAACATTCTTGAATTATTGTTAAATGCTTATTTTCAACAATGAACAGTTAAACCAAATCAACCCCAAATTTAACAAACATGGTTGCTCTTATCAATGTTCTAGCATAATAATGTACACAAAGGAAGGACATTTAATTCATTGCAGGGAAGTTATAGAGCTGTATTTAAAAAAAAATTTACTTCAGGAAACAGATCAGACTGCTACCAGGCTAGTAGTCCTCAAACTTAGACATATAACAGGGAACGAACACAACAGTCCATCTCTGAGATCGTTAATTCAAAAGGTCTAGGGTATAGCCTAAATTTTGCATTTTAACAAACTCTTTTAATGTGATGATTCTACTGTGGGGACTACTAATTTATTCCCAAACCACCAAAAATAACAACAACAACAAAAAAACCTATGGTGTGGGAATGTTGTTCATTTTTTAAAAGCTATCATACCATTATTATTTAAATCTGTGTTTTATTAATTTTTAATGAGGTAAAGTGTTGGGGCTCAGATTTAGGACCACCATCGATATGATGGTGTATTGATATAATCAGCCTTTGAATGGAGAAATACAGCATGTTTCTAACAGACAAGATGGCAACTGTCTGCAGGAGATTGCCCCCTGGCATATTTTAAAATATCAAATATTTGTAATAAGCCAAATGATAATATGTTTCCTGTATGTCTCCTGAGCTTAATATTTGTCCAGTGTTACTTGGTTCATTCTCTCTGTCATAGCTAAAATCTTGGGACTATAGGGATGAGGTAACAGTAAATGGCAAGACTTGGACTTCTCGCTACTTTCTAGTACTGTCTCTAGCTCCTTATTCTGTCCTGAGAAATTAGACAAACATGTCTTGATACATTTGTTGAAATCAGTCAAGAATACCCCGAATTAAAGGTAGTGTTTAAGCACTATAATGACCCCTAGCCCTCTTTGCTAGAGGAAAGCGTCCCCAATAGAATCTGGCACTGCCACTACTGGGGGTGAGTCAGATGGGGCACTGGGGGATATGTGAGTGAGTCTGAATAGGATCAAAATATATTATATGAAATTCTCAAAGAATCAATAAAATATTTCTTTAAAAGTTGAAATCAAATCTCACTATCTAAATATCAGTTGGCATTTTTGCCATTGCTAGGGCTGCAAAACAGACTACTGATTAGTTACTATTAGTGGGCATTGTACTGTAGAAGGGACAGGCGGTGGACTTTGGGGAAGACTCTCTAACCCCCACGTTGTTCTTATGATGTGCTGTTTGTTATGTGTTAAGTGTGTTTATGAATATCATCTTGTTTCAAATCATTTTTTCTTACAGCTAAGTAGTTGACAAGATTTCCCTGTAGAGGAATTGGCTTGAAGCTATTACTAACAGAACAAGCAACTCATAAGAGAATGAGAGCTGAACCTTGTCTTGCTGCCAGATGGACTCTTCCTCAATGGCTTTGCAGAGTTAACTCAATATTTGATCCAATCATGGTCTGAAAAGTTCAGCCCCAAATCCTCAGAATTATCAGGGAGGCCATTTGTCATGTGGATTTATATCTAGTATTTAAAGCCATGGACCTTGTCCTTAGTTGATATTGTATCTTAAGATACTAGTTCTTGACAACAATATGTACTATGCATTCTACTTACAATTTATAGCAAGTGGATATATAATGTATTGTGGGTGCATGCATTTTTCTTTTTTTCTGGAAGCAGTATGCAGTTAAAAAAAAAACTCTGGAAGCTATTTATTACAATAATGATTTTTGCAGCTGGTGAGGAAATATTTTTCAAGTATCTGATGTTTGTGAGCCTCTGCTTCTCCTGCCACCTAATAATAAGCAAATCTAGAGCTTTGGGTCCAACTAAAGTCACTCTAAGACTGATTCTGTATATGTAGGTCTCCCCTTCTGTGAAATGGAAATATACTTGGGCCTTGTGAAGATTGAATATATTCATGTATAGAAAGTGATTAGCATAGAACATCTGCATGACAAAGGTACAAAACTTCCAGCTCCCCACCCCTTTGTTGAATGGCTAGAGCCAGAACAATAGCAGAAGAATAAGTTCTATGATTCAAGTAAGAACTTGGTAGGCAAGTTAGTGATTTCCATAAGCCAGTATTGTTGGGACTCCAGACACGGGTCCCTTTAGTGAATGAGAGTACTCTGCGTGGTTTGAATCATTCAATTCATTGTTACTCTTTTAATTATCTTGTTTTTATTTATAAAAGAAACTCCTGAGATAATCAGCATATTCTAAGGTAAGTATATAAGGGAAAAATGGAATATGGAGAATTCATTTAGAGTTATTACTATACTTTAAAAGAAATTGTTTCTAAGGGCTTAGAAAGATCTGAAGGGTTATGATTAAATTTCAAAATGACTAGTACATTCCTATTATGGGAAGGCCTTTTGACACAAATGTAATAGCTGCCCTTCTTTCAATCAATTTTAAATTCATATAATCTGAAAAAGATCAGGTTCTTGCGAAGCAGGGGAGTTCAACACACTGCTATCACATTTATAATAAAGCTGGTGCAAGGCACCTTTGTAGATAGCAGACTGACGTCACCCCACATGCAGACTTCCAGGAAGGGTTTAACACCTCCTTCAATGACATATTTTGTCATAGAATTTGGAGTTTTTATATTTCAAGGCTTGATTGCTCTTTTTTTTTCTCATTTGAACAGTTTTTCTAATGCAGAAAACCTATACTCAATTTACTATTTCATTGAATACATCCCCTGTCATAGAGGCCATGAATGGTATGTGTCCCTTTGCCTCCAGACAGTCTTAAATACTTATAAGCATGAGAACCAGAGAGAAAATGATTTGGGCACAGGCCTCTATTTGCTTTAAAAGAGCCTTTCCTTTCTGTAATGGCTCGAATGCTGGCAATTGTTAACACTGGATTACACTTTAGTGGGTTTGTATCTTGTTTACCACTAAACAGTATGGTACTGCTTTCCAGCAATTTTTCAAATAGTCCTGTTTTACTCTATAGCAATGCTTAAACCTTCCATGCTGAAGACTGCGTTTGTTTTGTTGCTGTTGTTATTGTTGTTTTGGTTTAGTTTTGGTGTGGGGAGGGGTGGAATCATTGTAACAGCAAGATAAATAACCTGTAGACTAAATTCATTGTAAATGTGCATAGTTTAAATGGGTTTAAAAAACTCCTTAATGTTGATATTTCTTTAGCTTGGCAGTAAAACAAAATCAATGCTAATTTAATAGGAGCTCACAAACCAAGTTTTCCTTTCACCGCCCTTTTCAAAAGAGTAGAGTACTGTAGTTATAAACAGAATTAGTAATTGCTTGGTTGATATGCCTGTTGAATGCTAGGTGATTGTTATTCAGTCTATTTCTTTTAAAACGCATTACCTTAATTTCAGATATATTACGTGATAACAAGAACGTTGATCAAAATGGTTGCATTAAATCTGTTTATAATTTGGTAAAGTGATTTTTAATTCCCCTTAAACACCCTTCCTTCAGGCAGAGGGGAAAAAAATTGCTCCTGGGTTGTATAAAATTGGCCTTGTTTTTCTTAGATGATCTTTAATTACACTTTAAAGCAGGATTTCTTAATGGGGAATTGGAATTCTGCTCATTAGAAAATTACAGAGGGTATTTGGGGATCTGCTGTTAGCTGCAGGAACAAATAGAGAGATTAGGGAGACAAATGATCAGTAGCCTAAAAAATTACCTGTGGGAGATAATTATTAGCCCAGGGAAGACCTGGCTGTGGTCATAAAGGCAGCTTAAATTATGAGCTTATCAAACCTGTTTTAGGAGCTGCATAGGAGAAAAGAGGAGGTTTATATTAGTCACCAGGAATCAGTGGAGGGGTCATGTTGGAAATTAATGAATTTACCATGGCTTCTTCCCATGCCTCGGCTATAACAACATGATCTCTGCTGGAGCTACAGGTAAAGGATGTAGAGGACGGGCACCTAGAGGCAAGAAATGAAGCCGCCCATCGGTGGGGCTGAGCGGGTCTCTAGGGTCATATTTTGCAGTGAGAAGACAGAAGCAGAAAGAATGCAAAGGACTTTTGGAAAATTTAGTGACACACACACACACACATAATGATATCTCCTTTATTAAGGATCTGAAAGTGATCTGAATTGGGGGTAACCCTCCTGTTGCCAGTAATCTTTGAGATTTTTCTATGTGATGTCATCCTAAGACTGACAGGGGAGAGAAACCAGAGTGGATGTGCCAAACGAGTCACATAGCAACTTAACGTTAACAAGAGGATGTTTGGAAAGATCTTGGGTCACCATGTTTCTCAGCCTTAATTGGTTCTGGCTTTATCTGATTGGAAGTGTGTATCTTTTTCTTAAAAGTGAAAGCAAATAGGGACTGGAGAGATGGCCTAGCGGTTAAGAGCGTCGACCGCTCTTACAGAGGACCCGGGTTTGATCCCCAGCACCCACATGGCGGCCAAGAGCCATCCAAAACTCCAATTCCAGGAGAGCTCCAGTTCCAGGGGAATCTGACACCCTCTTCTGACCTCCGCGGCATTGCACGACACGAGTGCACAAACCTGCATGCAGACAGTACATTCATACACATACAGAAATTAAAAAAAAATAGTGAAAGCAAATATCTCGTGTTCTCTCTCATTTATGGTTCATAGACTTTATATGGACACATAAAACTGTCTAGAGGAACAAAGAATACCCGTGATAGGGGGAGGGAGGGAAGATAGCTGGGGGGGGGTGGACATGCCCCACTTACAATGTACCAATGTAAAAATGTCCTAGGAAACCCCATACACAATGAATCTATGGCCGTGGGGAGATGGAGACTCTGTTTCATCTCTACTGGTTGCTTTCATAGTACTGGAAGGTGCTATGCATGCTACTGAAGAGAAAAGTGAACATCCACTTTACCCAGCTGTAAACCCTGTGAACTACAACACCTGGCCTGGCAAGACATGTCCACCGGTGCAGTGACAGAATGGATGCAGTGGGAGTGACCAGCCCCTTTCTGCTTGGACTCAGGGCCTGCTTCACAAGATGGAGCACATATCTGGCACTGTTATCAGGCCCAAGAATCTGGCTAGACAGGTCACAGGCCATAGGAGAAAACCCACTACTGTTATTCTGCTAAATGTACATATCATCAAAGTGACTCCTAATGCCTTCTTGTTATACCTCTAGATCAACCCATCTCTCAACTCTCACCAGAGAAACTTCTCCTTGCAGCTGATGGTGATTAACACAGAGAGACCCACAGCGGGCCAACATGCCGAAAATCACAAACTGCAGAGTGCTCAGCCCTAAATGGGACACTTACATCACAACCTCTGTTCCCAAGGCTCAGGGATCATTGGAAGAAGGGCCAGAAATACCGTAAGAGGCAGAGATGGTGCAAGACTACAAGGAAACAGTGGTTTTTCAGACAGTAGGACAGTTTCACATATGAACTGACAGCAGTTGTGACAGAACGCACAAGACCTATGCAAGCTCAAACCAGACAAAACCTCAACATGGGGTTGGGGGGTGTTGGGCAGGAAGTCCAACCATAGCCAAAGAAGGATTGGCAGGTAATAGCTCCTGGGAGTGAGAGAGTCGGTTGTCTTTAAGAGTGTGATGTGGATAGGTTAGCCAGGCTCGAGGAGAAGGAACCATACCCAAGAGCATTTGGGGAACACAAATTAGACTTGTCAGGCCTTAAAAAATAATAATAGAGGGGCTGGAGAAATGGCTCAGCATTGTTAAGATGTTAAGAGCACTGGCTGCTCTTGCAGAGAACCTGGGTCCAATTTCCCAGCACCTACATGGCAGCTAACATTTGTCTGTAACTCCAGTTCTAGGGGCTCCAACAGCACGGGTACACTTACATACGTGCTGACAACACACACATACACACAAGATAATAATGAATAAAATAATAATAATAATAATAGACAGTAAGTCATGGAGTCAGGGTGGTGGTAAGGTAGATGTGAAGATAAGGAAGGGAGTTTGAATATGATCAAGATACACTTTACATATTTTGAAAAAATAAAATTGAAGTACCATAATGGAAAAAAAGAGTGAAAGCAACTTTTTGGTCTTGACTGATATTCTTCAAAGTAGAAATATGGTGTGGTTGGGGGAGACAGATATTATATGTTTCTCTTGTATGAAAAAGATCTAGACTTGATACTATATATGTATATACATAGTGTCTTGTCATACACTCATATGTATATCTATATCTAGATAGACAGATCTTGTAAAAACAGAGGGAGGCTATTGGTGGAGAAAGGAAACCAGTATGAGGAGGGGAAAAGGGACAGGAGCAGACAATGGACAGTGAATGTGAACACAAAGTACAATAACATATATATATATATATATATATGTGTGTGTGTGTGTGTGTGTGTGTGTGTGTGAAAATTTCAGAATAAAACTCATTATTTTGTATGCTAATAAAAAATTAATAGTAAAAAATGAAGTATAAACATGACATTGGCACACAGCATAACAAAGAAAGAACATCATCAAAATTGGGTAAATGAGGTATCCAGTATCCTGAGCAGCACAGTCAGGTTCACAGTGCTTCAGCACCACCCACACTGTGGACATAAGACACACAGAGAAACAGCTCCTGCTAAGAGCCCTGGCTCCTCACCTGGGCGTACAAGGAAGCTAAAAGCCGGATGAAAGCCTGGCATCTCTGCCTTTATTGTGTGCCTACTTTTCTTCAGCTGAAGGTACAAAGATATCATTGTTCCTTAACCCTTCTTCTTGAGTCACCTTGGATTCCAGGACAACAGAATCTCTCAGGATGAACTACCCATACCCCCGATTAGGGCACTATCCTATGTGCAAAGTTGCACATAGGAGCAGAAGGAATTAACTTCTGAGAACCACCTTGTCCCCTCCAACAACAAGGATCTCTTCATACTACCTTGTAGGACCAGTGAAACTGGTGGAAGTAACCACACCTATGTGGGAACTGCTTAAGCATGCATACTCCTTGCACCTTTGCCCCAGTTCTTCTTCTGTTTAAACTTACAGATCATGTCAGTAACTCCATGAGGGGTTGGATCACTGGACCCCTTTATGTGTTCCTCTTCCCCACATTGAATAAATATCCTGTTTTTCACTGTTGCTTGTATCTTTAACTGGTTTTTAGGGACAGATGGGCCAAGACCCTGTTGGGTCTGATCAAGCCTCGGCTTTTGCTTGCCCTTGGACTCCTGAGACCAGCCTTCTCTCCTGGCTTGGATCCCCAAGACCAGCCTTTTTCCCTGGTAAGTCCGATCCTGCCCACTGCATCCTAACTTCCCTACAGCCAAGCAATTCTGGTTTCCCCAACCACATATCCTGTTCTCCTTCTAGCCTTGGGCACAGGCCCAGATTTGCTCTTGGCACCCCAGATCTCTGGACTACCCTCTTGGTCCAGAACTCCCCACTGTGCCCAAGTCTCCCAAACTCAGACTAGCTCAATTTTCCAGCATAGCTTGTTACACTCATCATGGTAGGTCTCCACCCCCACCTTGTCTGGAAGTTCTAAGACCAGGCTTCATCCATGGAAAGTCTGCTCCCACACTAGTAACTATCCAATCTCTTGAAGATTAAACACCACACTCCTGAAGGATGAATGAGTCAAAGGAGAAATTAAGAAAGAAGTAAAAGTATTCTTGGAATTAAATAAAAACACAACAAAATCTCCAGGACACTTTAAAAGCACTCCTGACAGGAAAGTTTATATCACTGTTTACATTAAAAAAAAAAATCACAAAGAGCACAGATAAATGACTTAACATTGCAACTCAAGACTCTTGAAAGGCAACAATGAATGCAACCCAAACCCAGCAGACAAGAAGAAATAACAAAATTTAGAGCAGAAATTAATGAAATAGAAACAAACAGTACAAAGAATCAATGAATCCAGGAGCTGATTCTTTGAAAAGATAAAGAGGATAGTTAACCAAAAGAAAGAAAGAGCAACTACAAATCAACAAAATTAGAGATGAAAGGGAAACATCACAACAGACAAATATGATCCAGAATATTATAAGGGAGTGCTATAAAAACCTATACTCTATTAGATTTGAAAACCTAAAGGAAATGCATGTATATCTAAAATCATGGAAATCACCAAAGCTAAACCAAAACGAGATCAACAACTTAAACAGACCCATAACATATAAGGAAACTGAAACAGTAATACAAAACCTCTCAACTAGGAAGAGCCCAGACCCAGATGGGTTTACCATAGAAGTCTATCAGACATTTAAAGAAGATCTATAACCAATATTACTTAAAATATTCAAAAAGATATAAACAGAGGCATAACTCTCAAATTCCTTTTATGAAGCCAGCATCACTGTAATAACAAAACCAGGTAAAGAGAAAATAAAAAATGAAAACTATAGACACATATCTTTAAAAAAAAAAAACCAGATGAAAAAAATCTCAACAAAATACTTGCAAACTGCATACAGGCACACATCAAAAAGATAATCCGACATGATCAAGTCAGCTATATTCCAGAGAGGCAGGGATGGTTCAACATACATGTGATAGGTAACTATAGCAAAACCCAGTTTCTCAGCTCATTCTGGCAAGAACGTATACTGGGCTGCAAGAAGAAAGTTTTAGCAACACTTCCAACTTCTCCCAGCAGTATCTAGCCTTCACTTGCTCTACCTTGAATAAAAGGATTGTAGTTAATTTACTAACTTTGATTCTCTCAGCTCCTGCCTCCAAAACACCTCAAGGACACCATACAACTGTGAAGCTGTGTATCTGCTTTGTGTTGTTAATATATAAAAGCACTCCTCCCTTTGTGCCCAACAGTGTGTGATTGGACTTGACACTGATTGCCATAGTATTATTAAACTGGCCTTTTGAGTCTGGTTTCTTTGCATGATCTGAGTTTCCCAACATACATAACTCAATAAATGTCATAAATCACATAAGTGGAATAAAAGACCAAAATCGGGGCTGGAGAGATGGGCTCAGCAGTTAAGAGTGCTGACTGCTCTTGCAGAGGACCCGTGTTCGATTCCCAGCACCCATATGGCAGCTAAGAACTGTCTTTAACTCCAGTTTCAGGGGAATCTGATGCCCTCTTCTGACCTCCGCACCATTGCATGACATTGGTGCACCAACCTACATGCATACAGTACACTCATACACATAAAAAATAATAAATAAAAAAGACAAAAATCACATGGTCATCTCAATAGATGCAGAAGGGGCCTTTGATAAAATTCATGCATTTATGTTAAAAGTCTTAGAGGGAATTACACTGGAGGGAACCTATCTCAACATAATTAAAGCTATATACAACAAATCCATATCCAACACCATTCTAAATGGAGAAAAACTAGAAGCATTCCCTTTACAATTGAGAATCAGACAAGGCTTTCCACTGTCTCAGATCCATTTCTAGTATTGTGGTTGAAACTCCTGATAGATCAATAAGACAAGAGAAGAAAATTAAGAGTACAAATTGGAAAAGAAGAGGTCAAAATATCCCTTTTTGCAGATGACATGATATTATACCTAAGAGAAGCCAGAAATTCCACTAGAAAACTCCTAGAAATTATTAACACTTTCACTAATGTGGAAGGTTAAAAAATTAATCTACAAAAATCAGCAGACTTTCTATATACCAATAACCAACAAGTGGAGAAGGAGTACATGGAAACCCTCCCATTCACAATAGTCTCAAAAATAAAAATAAAAATAAAATATCCCAGAATAAAACTAACCAAAGATAAGATACAGGTGTAGGAAAGGACTTTCTTTTTTTTAATGATGCTTTGTGTATTTCATACATCATTTTCCAATTCAGTTCAGGCATATTTCCCTTTCCCTTCCCCCCACCCCACCCCATCCCAGATCATGCATTCTGCCATAACTGTCCTGCATCTTTCTCTGTTTTTATTTTTTCATTTTTTTTAAACAATAACTGATAATTTATGAATACAAGAATCCTTCCATGTAAAACCAATTTGCAGGCAGTTGTGCCCAAAAAAACCACACAGCCCATGGGTCCCACCAATTCAGTGGGGGGGGGCCTTTTATGTTCATCAAAAGTTGATCAAGGTGTCCATCTATATTGCTTGTAGTTTCACCATTCGACACTCCACCTTAATTCGACAACGACACCCCATCTTACAGTCTCACACACCCTGGCAGATGGTTCCTAGGCTTAGGAAAAGGGGGCACAGGTGGCTGAGAAGCAAAAAAGTCATTCTACTTTCTCTGGAGCTGTTGTTCTTGGCACTCTGGTCTATTCTGGCTTGTTCCTATTCATAGGCTGACAAGTTTGTCAGGAAATAACCTTTCATCTACTAATAAAGCAACAAGCAATGAGTATATAAGTATTTAAACAGTACTAATAGTTATGGGTAGGTTACTTAGTATAGACACAAGAATTTGGATGGGTAAAAAAATTTGTTACATCCTATGAATTAACTTTTTTATGTTAAATATGACAGGGGTCTTACTGTGGTCTTAAACACTCCTAACCATAGAGGATGTAGCGTGAAAGCTTGTGGCATCAGTCATGGGTTATTTCTCCAAGGTGAGAGCCAATAGCCAATTAGATTTGGAGATATACAGGCATATGCTGCCTCTCTGCACAGTATTTCCGGGCAGGTGAGGTGTAGCTGGTGCTTGCGGTGGAGTCTTGCTCCGACTAGGAGACCCATATTTGCTTTCGATTTTTAGTGGCCTTTGGTAACACTCTCGGTATATCCAGAAGCCATGCTTTTTATACTTGCATGTGTGGTCTCAATCATCTTTCCCATGTTAACGTCAGGTCTTCGACAGCAGGGCTTATCGCCTCTCTTCTTGTAGTTCCCAAGTTAAGGCAAGGAAGCCTTTACCTTTTGTGGGGCATTGATCCCCTGGCAACATTCTCCTTATAGGTAGAATAATCCATTGTGCATGTCCAGCTCCTGTATTAATATATTTTGTTAAACTGCATACTTTAAGGAGACTTTAGTATTATATTGTTCTGAATAGAGATAATCCTTTTCACAGTTCCTTGTCATTAGTCAATTCAAGAACACTCATCCCTTGCTGGTGAGGAATGTCACTTGTACAGCCACTATGGAACCATCAGTGGTGGAAACCCAAGAACCAAAATGAGCTTGCCATTTGAACCACGTCATACAACTCCTGGTATATACACACAAACACATCGTACTGCAGAGATACATGCACAGCATTATACCTATGTTATTGCAGTCTGTTCAAAGCAGGAATACTGGAGCAGTGAAAACAAAACGCTGGAACCAACCAAGTTGCGCCCGCAACTGACGAGTGGATAGAGAAAATGTGTTACATGTATAAAATGGAGTTACTATGCAGCATAAAGGGACACACATCATGAACTTTGCCGAGAAATGGATGGAAGCTAGAAGACATTATGTTAAGTGACTAGCAACAGTCACAGCAGAAAAAACAAACGACAAAGTGGGTGTCCCTAATAAAGGATGCTAGTGCCAAACCCAGTACATAAATATTTCTACGGTGGGAGTGGATGCATAGTAAAAGACAACAACAGAAAGACTGCATCAGAAAACTGGATGAATGGTGATGTGGGAAAGGTGAGGAGGGGGCGGAGAGGGAAACACGGGTTGTATTTGATTAATGATGATTTAATTAACGTGAGTTCAACAAAGTATCCAAGTTTTGCCCAGACACTGTCTATAGGTTACATGGTGTTTTAGATTGTGAAAAGTAAATTGTTATATTAGAAAACATTAGGTTTACAGGTTCTTTGATAAAACGTAATGCATCTGAGTTAAATGGAGATATAAATTGCTGTTGTCCACATTTGTTTTAACATAAAATCTGTATAACAATAAAAAAAAAATTAGGGATGCAAAAAATGTTCTCTATAATTTCTCTATTGTATCAGTATACAAGAACAGTTGTAGCATTCTCTGTCACCTATAAGATAATTTACACTAAAAAATTCGAGTTTGCTTCCCAAGTTAAATCACACAAGTCACCCCCTAAAACAAGCATGGGTAATTTGTGAAATCTGTGCCTTTTGATTCCACCCTATAGGTGATGTATAGACAACTGCGTCTTCTGAGAACTCAAGGGTAAAAAAAACAAACACTGCGTAAAAAAAAAGCAGGGGGGATACCAGATAGATTATCGGGGAAACCTTTCTGTCAAAACACCTGCAAGTCAAATCTTATAAACTAACTACGGGAAAAAGATTTGTAGTTCAAACAGGTTCAAAATTTTCACCAACTTAATGTGCTGAGAAAGAAAGATACAGGTTTGCATTGAGTAGGATGTACCAGAAAGTGCCAACAGAAAGGTTGACCCGTCTGAACATTGAAAGGAAGAAAAGCCTCAGATTGCTACAAACATCAAACCCCTCTGTGGATCCTACTTGTAACAACTATTTATAATGAGTCCTAACGAAACTTACCTTCTAGGTGCCACAAAGGTTTTAATACGAGAGACTTTCTTACTTACCCCCCATGGAACAAGGAGAAATATGATGATGATGAGGTCGTTCTCCAACTGTAAATTGGAGACAACTATTATAGAGGTAATCTCTTATAAAATCGGTAAAACCGCCTTCTTTAATTGACTAATAGGAAAGGACTTTCTAATTCAGACATCAGTTGCACAGGAATTAAGGTCAATGATCAGTAAGTAGGATCTCATTAAACTAAAAAGCTTCTGTATAGCAAAAGAAACAACCAAGGGAGTGAAGAGAAATCCACAGAGTAGGAGAATATCTTCACCAGTGACACATCTGACAGTTTTAACATCCAGAATATATAAAGAACTCAACAAAAATTGAGAAAAAAAGACACTCAATTAAAAGATGGGCTAAGGATCTGAAACAGAGTGTTCTCAAAAGAAGAAAAATAGTTGGCTAAGAAACATCTTGAAAAGCATTCAACATCATTAGTAATTAGGGAAATGCAAAGTAAAACTACTATAAGATTTCATCTTACCCCAGTCAGACTGGTAGGATCCAGAAAACAAGTGATACCAAATGCTAGAGAGAATGCAGGGAAAGGGGAACACTCATTCAATGGTGGTGGGGTTGCAAACTTGTGCAAGCCCTTTGGAAATCAGTGTGGAGAACTCATAAATCTAAAAATGAATCTACAATTTGACCTGGTTATGCTGCTCCTTGGCATATACTCAAAGGACTCATCCTACTGCAAACATACTTATACATCCATGTTTGTTGCTGCTCTTTTCATAATAGTCCCTCAACTGACAAGTGGATAATGAAAATGTTGTGCATTGTCACAAAGGAGTTCTACTCAGTGGTAAAGAAAGATGAAATTATGAAATTTGCAGGTAAAGTGATGGAGCTAGAAACTGTTATGCTGAGTGAAGTAACACAGGCTCAGAAACATAAATAATGTGTCTTCTCCCTCCTTTGTGGATCCTACCACAAAATCCTTATATGTGTCTATGTATTCTGATGTAGCTGTAGGAACCAGGAAAATGGGAAAGAACCAAGAAGGTAAAGGGAAAGAAGGGAGCTGAGAGAAAAGAATAGGAGGGGATAAGGGAGAAATGGATAAAATGAAGGGGGGGATTTAAATGGGAGGGAGAAGAGAGAGTTATACAAGGAAATTTGGAGATAAAAGGAAAGGAGCTCAAGAGAAGTGGAACCAAAGGAGACTGGCATCATCAAGGGAGAAATGGGGAAAATAGGAACACTTTAAATGGAGAAGGCATGGGGCTGGAGAGATGGTCTAGCAGTTAAGAGCATCGGCTGCTCTTACAGAAGACCTGGGTTCGATCCCCAGCACCCACATGGTGACCAAGAACCATCTGAATCTCCAATTCCAGGAGAACTCCAGTTCCAGGGGAATCAGACACCCTCTTCTGACCTCTGCAGCATTGCATGACATGGGTGCACAGACCTGCATGCAGACAGTACATTCATACACATACAGAGATAAATAAAATTTAATGGAGAAGGCATGGTGGAAAGAGAGAGAGAGAGAGAGAGAGAGAGAGAGAGAGAGAGAGAGATTGCCTAGCTAGTGTATAAAAGCTGAGGGAATATATTAGTCTAACAACCTGATGACGAATTACACATACACTATCTCTACATTAGTTTATGTGCATAGCTGATGGCTACATAGCAAGAAACAGTGCCAGACAGGAGAAATCTCCCACTGAGTAGTTGGTAGTTGGCTAGGGTGGTCCAAAACACTAAAATTACACTGTTGCCAAGCCCTTGATTGCCTCCCAGAACCTGAAGGCAAGACCCCATTGCTGAAGACAGGACTTACTTTGGAGACTGGATTTGGAGCATGGGCCTGGAACTGACCTGGAAGCTGCTTCCCCTGCTTTGGAGAGCACATGTCAGCTGCTAAGGAAGAACATCAATCAATGGTCTAACACCAGCTTTAAGAACAAATAACCACATCAATGACTGGCACATCATATGACATTGGTGCAGTACTGGCACTTTTCTCTTGAGGGCAATTAATGCTTAGCTAACTGGACTTAAAGCCCACAAAATGCGGGAAAACTCATGTGTGGTACTGTTAGCATAACCAAATACACACGGATATAGAAGTCGTAGATTTTAGAGAAAGCCCCAAGACTGTCACATCCCTAGACTAACATAATTTCTTACTAAGTGCAAAATATGTATCCTTATATTTACAGTCAAGTCTCCCAGTCACCACTCATCAAAGAAGCTCCCTTTGCCCCAGACAGACACTATTACAGAATACCACAACTGGTCACATACTGACCTTGTCTGTGAATTGCCCAAGCCTAAGTGGCACATCTACAATGCAACCTCTACACCTAAGGCTCATGAAACATAGAATGAGAGATAAAGAGAACACTATTGAATCTCTCAACTCTCACTAATGAAACTCCCTCATGCAACAGAGGGCCAGGAACATGAAAGGGCACAAATGGGCAAGGCATGAAGAATGGCATCTGCAAAGTGTGGGTACAGGACTCCTATCCTATATTAAGCTTCACTCACCCAGGGCTCGGGGACCATTGTGGAAGAAAGAGTGGTAAGATCATAAGAGCCAGGAAGGAGGTGCATGACCATATGGAAAAAGAATCCTACAGGCTCCAGGATCCCTGTTCAAATGAACCTACAATGGTGGTTTCAGTATGCACAAGACCCATGCAAACTCAACAAGCAGACAAAACCCAGCATAGAACTGTGGAAATGGGAAGCAGGACCCAATCTTAGCAGAACTATTGGCAGCTTATTACTGCTTGGTGAGAAAGAGCTGATCTTCTTAAAGTGGGTGTCTCTTAATGGGCCGACTAGAGCTCAGTGGATGGACTTGCACTGAGGAACATCTGGGCATGCTAACGTGACACAGAGGGCCTTGCCCCACATGACAGAGTCTATGAATTCCAGGGGATTGGGGCAGTGGAAGAGTTCTAATGTGCAAGAGAGTATAAAGGTGATTAAAATTGAATGAGATGTTCTATATGAAATACCCAAAAAGTCAATAAAAGAAAAAAATGACTTCAAGAATCTTTCATATTTCCTGGAATTAACCGAAGTCATGGGAAAAATTTGTTCTATATTTTACTTTTATCCTTGTGTATATTTTTTATGAATTTTTAAAAATTTCATACAATACATCTTAATCATATTTGGAGCACCATACTAAACTGGACACCCTCATATTCTGCTCACAGGATTTTATGCATTCTGTCATATATGCTAAGGCCAAAGAGTCAAGTTTGTGTCCCCAGACATTGTAGTTTGCTTTATCTGAGATGACTGAACTCTAACTCCCAAGTTCATTTCAATCTGTTGATTTCTTCAGCCTCTCAGCCATTCAAACATGTTATTATTAAACACTCCAAGTCATTCACTTCACACAGGTATATTTACTTTAACTGGTTCCCCATATCATGTGAGGGTTATTTTCCTGTATCTAACATCTGCCACATTTGAGTGGGTATCACATGTTATGAAATATTAATATGTTCTTAACTGGCAGTATGAGTAATCTATACCCTTTACTGCTTTCTAGGCATTTATTCTAAATTTTCCACTTTACATCATATTAGATCTGGGTTTTAGGGAACATATGTGACAAGCACAGGAAACCATGAGGCTTATCATGTGTCTGTGACTCTGAGATCTTATCCATAAAAGAAAAGTTTGTGTCCGTAGGCTCAAAGACATCGCTAACACTTCTTCTCCCTGCCTAGTCAGCTTTCATGACTTCTAAAACATTTTCTGGTCCTGTAAATTATAGCTCTTCCTGACATCTGTTGGCAGACATTTGGAAAAGAGCAGTTAATATATACGTTCTCAGGAACAAATGAATGGTATGATTTCACACCTACATAGTCACTATTTTCACTATTTAGGAGCTTAGCCTTGCTCCGACAAGCAAAGTCAAATCGTCCCTTTTAATGTGTTAAGTTATTATCTCACTGAAATGAAAAAAATCAAGCAGATCTTCAACCAAAGCTTTCTCAAAATTATTTCTTTCGATTGGTAACTTTATTATCTCACTACAGGAAAAAAAAATATGTTAGTCCTGGAGCAGGATCCATTCCAAACCAGAAAAGAAATACAAAGTAGTCTACCCCATCATACAGTTAACAAAATTCACTTAGGAAAAAGACTCCATATTCTCACAAACAACTTTCTAATGCAAAAAAACAAACAAACAAAAAAAAACAGATTCTTTGGGGAAAATAAAACAAGAATTGGGTTATTTTTGAAACACACAAATTTCTGGATGCAAAAGTTCTGGCTTTAAGCAAAATTTAATCATGAGCATGAGTTTTATGAGTTACTGAATTCTATAAATTCCATGCATTTTTTATGGAAAAGATCCATCATTTTCAAAAGAATTAAGAAGGTATGCATCTAAAAAGGGGAGAAAGGAAAGAAGGAAGGAAGGGAAGGGAAGGGAAGGAAGGAAGGAAGGAAGGAAGGAAGGAAGGAAGGAAGGAAGGAAGGAAGGAAGGGAAAGGAAATTAGGGACTGAGTGAGAAAGACACAGAAATGTAGCCTCTCCCACATCCCTTTGGTTTTCACAGAATTCAAACGATGTTGTTGAAATCAAATAAGAATACATAGGTTTTGTTCTAAATATTAAAATTTTTCCTTCTTTTAATATCCAGATAACTTTATGATTGCAAGTTATTATATTATTATATGTAATTTCTATCATATATTCTATTATCCAGATAATTCATGACTACAAATTACTCCATGATTATAAGTCACAAGTGAATCATTTATCCTACTTTTCAGATATCAGTCCTTCCTGGAGCATTTAAACAGGTGCTTAGAAGCTGCTTTTGATAAAAAGCACTGCCTTCTTGGTGGGGGGTCAGAGAGGAGGGCAGGGGCCTAGATTTGGTTTGTAATTTTGTATGAAATGCACAGAGCTTCAATAAAACATTGGCTTTGAAGGAAAAAAAAGCACTGACTTCCTACTAGAGCATACAGGTAACTGAGAAAGCTTGGCATTTCTGCCTTTGCTGTGTGTCTGACTCTTCTACCACAGCTGACAGCACAGGGTCAGAGTGAGTCACTGTCTACAGCCTTCCCTTTTCAGTAACCTTGGACACTTAGAACAGAGCATCACAGTACAGACAGGCAGACACATGCATGTGCACACACACACACATGCGCACACACACACACACACACACACACACACACATGCAGGCAAGTATGCATGCAGGCACATATATCCTTCTATTTAAACCCAAAGCTCATGATAGTATCTCAAAGACAGAAGTTGTTAACTAAGTTTTTCTTTTTTCTTTTTTATGTTCGAATCACATTTCTTCTTTCATTGTGTACAGTGTTCATGAGAGGATTACATTGTAGGAAAGTTGAGATGTTGCTTTCTTTTGTGGAACTGGTACTGAAGGCTGCAGTTTCTATCCTAGCCTTTTTTTTTTTTTAAGTATTTTTGAGACAGGTTTTCCTTTATTCCCAGCTGCCCTGGAACTCACTCTGTAGACCAGAGATGCGCCTGCTTCTGCCTCTCCAGTGCTGGGATTAAAGGTGTGCACCACCACACCTGGCTTCCTAGCCTTTTTTTTTTTTTTTGAAAGTATGATATTGTTTGTGTGAACAGACACACTTAAAGGGTCAGCACACCCCTTGTTGGTCTTCCTCTCTGTGGCCTTCTGATGTGGCTCTCCTCACCTGGTCGCCTACCTTCCGTAAACTATAGTCAACCTGGAGTTGGGGTAGATCTCAGGAAGCTAGTAGTATAATCGGGAGTCCTATGGGATCTGGAGGGACAGGCCTATCCGGAGCCTTGGGAAGTGCACATGAGGAGGAAGGGATGCTTATAGGGTGGAAAGGAGTGAGCCTGGCCTGATGTATGCTGATGGAAGAAGCTGGGGCAGTCAGGTGGCCTGGCAGAGCACAGAAGTGAAATTTGGGAAGATCCAGATGGCTTCTATGGTGGGGCAGAGCGGGGGCCTACCTGGTGGTGTAGGAAAGGAAGTCCCTGGAGAGCCATGTGGGTCTGTGGTGTAGGAAAGGGTGGGGCCCAAGTCATTTAACTCTTGACCCAGAAAGAGAAGAATTTGTTTGAAGGATGTGCTAATTTCTAACATTCCACAACCTTTAGGAATCTTAATTGTAAAGTAGACAGGGCAAACATCTGCTGCTCTGTGTGGAAGGAAAAAAATGTAGCCACGAACTGACTGATTACATGTAAGCATTGCCCCAGATGTGTGCACTAAATTAGGAATCGAGTAGGCTTTTTCCTAACCTCACTCGCTTCTTGGGGGCTCTGGAATAAACACAAGCAGCCTGGGCAATCAAATATTGACCCATATATGGTATATTATATATATATATATATATATATATATATATATATTTCTTTTTCTGGTCTTGCTGCCAAACCTGAAGTTATTCAGTAATCACAGAGATCCAGTAAGTATTTCCTGCCATATTTCACCAACTCATACTCAAATTATGTGCCAGCCTTTCTCAATTCACACCAATTAGTGCTGATAAATCTCCAAAAAATGTCAAAAATTGTCAGAATATAATGAGTCATAGCAAAAAATCTGCACAAACCTTATATTTATTGGTTTCAAGATTTTTTAAAACCTCTATACAAAATATAAAACTACTCATTAGCTTATGGAACAGGAAAACATATCAATTATAATTTCATTTGCTCACAAAATCATTNTAATTTATTGGTTTAGATTTTTAAAAACTCTAATACAAAATACTACAAACTTACTCCATCTACTTATGGAACAGGAAACATATCAATTATAATTTCATTTGCTCACAAAATCATTAGGTTTCATTAGAGTTCAAATAAACTATTCAGCGTATTAATTGGATTTGCATGTAAATGTATTATATTTTCATATAAAAGATGAATATATTATAACTGCAAGCCTAAATGTTTAACTTGTTTAATTTTTGGGAATTTATTGCGAAGCAGGCAACATTGGATAAGTGAAGCATTAATATTAGGTAAAAGAAGTTATATATATTGGGGGTAGCCCACAAGGTCAGAAAGAACACATGGTTCGCACAAAAAAGGGCCAGAAGAAGTAAGATTATTTAAGGGAAAGAAAAATATTTTTAATTAATTAATTATTTTAACTTTTTATGGGTACTGATGTACTGTCTGCATGTAGGGTCTGTGCACCCATTCCTGCAATGGTTGAGGATGTCAGAGAGGGATCGGATTACTGGAAGCTGGAGCTAAAGATGTTTACAAGCCACAAGTGGTCGAATCGAACCTTGGTCCTCTGACAGAGCAGTTGGTGCTCCTAAACGCTAGGCCATCTCTCCCAGCCAGATTAGTATTGTTTTTAATAAACATAAGTAAAATTTTGGGAGGCATGAAACTGCTCCAGTAGTCCGCTTGGTGCTGTTGTCCTGCATGTGTCAGTAGGTCCATTTGGTGTCTGTTGTCCTGCATGTGTCAGTAGGTCCACTTTGGTGTCTGTTGTCCTGCATGTGTCAGTAGGTCCCTTTGGTGTCTGTTGTCCTGCATGTGTCAGTAGGTCCCTTTGGTGTCTGTTGTCCTGCATGTGTCAGTAGGTCCCTTTGGTGTCTGTTGTCCTGCATGTGTCAGTAGGTCCCTTTGGTGTCTGTTGTCCTGCATGTGTCAGTAGGTCCCTTTGGTGTCTGTTGTCCTGCATGTGTCAGTAGGTTCCATTGGTGTCTGTTGTCCTGCATGTGTCAGTAGGTCCCTTTGGTGTCTGTTGTCCTGCATGTGTCAGTAGGTCCCTTTGGTGTCTGTTGCCCCACAACTTGTTCTAGCAGCTTCTGCTTATGAGGGGTTTCTTCTGCATCTTTATATCAACTGTCCCAAATTAGAGTTTTGTTTGGTTATGGCAAGTTTCTTCCTACCTTCCAGCACAACTTACTGTCCTCCCCCAACATAGAACTATGTGGATGTACCTGACTCAACTTCTGCATATCTCTGTTCCAAGTAAATTCCAGGCTTGACTACCCGCTGGCAACTCCATCTGGACTCCTCAACCTTCCTCAACATCCTCCAGCTGGATCTTTCCCCTCAAACCACTTGGCAACAGCACCAACCAAGTTCTCTACCTAATCCTCACCTTAACATTTTCTTCTGTCTTTCAACATAGGATATAAACTAACTCTGATTAAACATACCCTGTTTCTACAAGACCTTTTTCCTGCCACTTCCTTCATCCATCATTGAGGGACTGCTCTAGTTGAGGGCACATTAGGGCATGATGCTGGCCTGCAGAAAATCAGCTAGCAGAAGAGAAGGTATCACAAGTAAATGATGGCAGCACAGCACACACAGCCTCACCTCCTAAACACAGAGGAAGGGACTGACTATGAGGGGAATTAGGGATATTTTGGACAATGGGGGGGTCTCATCACTGGGTTCTTAAATGACGGTGTTCTAGTCTGTCTTCCATTGCTGTGACAAAACACTTTGACCGACACAAACTTGGGGAGGAAAGGGTTTATTCAGCTTACATCTTCTGGGTCACAGTTCATCACTCAGGGAGCCCAAGGCAGGAACTCAGGGCAGGAACCTGGAGGCAGGAGCTGAAGCATAGGCCATGGAGGAATGCTGTTCACTGGCTTGCTCCCCTGGCTCATGCCCAGCCTGCCTTCTTATACCGTACACAACAACCTGCCCAGGGTGGCACCACTCATTGTGGGCTGGGCCCTCCCACACAGCTTGACAATCAAGACAATACTCCACAGATGTGGCCACAGGCCAATCCAATGGATCCAATTCTCCAATTGAGGCTGCCTCAACCCAGGTGTGTCAAGTTGACACTAAAGCTATCCAGCACAGACAGTGAAAGTTTTTCAGTTTGAGAATAGGAGCACAAGCACACCTGAGCTTATGATGTATTTCCATTGTGCCACTCTTACCCATATATCAAAGCTTTGGAAGTATAAGCACAGTCAATCACAAAATCTATGAGAGAAATTTATACTTTCTGGCCAAAGAAGGGACATGAATCAACTCTTGGCATCTCCCCCACAGTACTCCACTGACCTGCCAGGATGTTCTCCACACCACAGGCTATCATTCAAGTACGTTATCCCTGCTCCCAAGCTTCAGACCTACGTGTAACATTCCCCTTCATACCTGATAAATGAACCAGCAATTCATTTGCATGGAAATACAGCCACAGAGGATCCTAATAATAAATTAATACCTGCAGTCACCATCTGGGTTAAAATAACCTTGACTGTTGGCAGAACACTTACTCATGGTTTATAACAGAACATGGTTCTACCAAGTTCAGCCCTCATTTTCTCCTGAGGAGAATTTTCCATGTGACTTTGGATAGCACAATGCCAGAAATGTCTGAATGTCTGGAATTGTGTAGATGTAAGAGCTAATTATGATTTAAATATGAATCTGGTTTTTCCTTAAAAAACATAAGGCATGGGCACTTTTCCTGCCGTCCTTCATCTCTCCATCCCTCCAAACTTGGCCGTCAGTGATCCCTCTACCTCCACTGGAGCAATCACTGCTGACTCCATCCTCCAGTTGTAACGCGCAGAATCCAAGACCCTCACAGACCACCAGGAGACACAATGCCGATACAAAGGCAGAGAATTTTTTATTCAGCAAGCTCGAGCTCGGGCCGTCCCCATACCTGGCACAGTCGGACTGGGAAGAGCCCCGAGACTCCCTAGGAGCACTCTTTTAAAGGGAGAAACCCCAAGTAAGGGGCATCCATGCCAGCCCCCTGAAGTTTGTTCAAAAACATGTTTTTCTGACCCCCTGCACAGGCCCCTGCAGTTTATTTTTAACCTTGTGGTATGTGGCAGCTCCTTTTTCCCTGAGATGATGGCTTTTCAGTGGACAGTAAAATGTCTGTGGCCCCGTGGTACTTCATTCCCCCATTTCTCTTGGTACTCAGGAACAATCTTGTTCCCCACAGGCTCCCAGGAGGCCTCATAGATCTTTCTCCCCTTCCAGCTGAGCATATTGGGACCTCAGAACCATTAACCGGAGAGCCCCTAGTCTCTCTTTCATGAAGGCAACTAACCTGTTCAGAATACAGGGCCCCTCTGCCCCTGCCCACCCGTGATCCCAGTAGGATCAGTAGTCCTACCATGGCAGGGTCTGTGGGTCTCATTCTCTGTCCTTGGTCACAAGTTTAAGTTTAAGTGGGTTGTCTCCTTTTTGGACTTTCCACTGCACCTTGGTGGGGTCTCATCGCCCGAAAGGGTTCGCTGGTTTGGCAAGCAAATGGTGTATCCAGGTAGCAATGCCGTTAACCTTCAGTGCTGTAGGTGTGGTGAGCAGGAGACAAAGGGTCCCTTCCACCGGGGCTCAAGGGTTCCTTGGCGAAACCTCTTCACATAGACCCAGTCTCCGGGTCAGAACCTGTGGGGCTCTGGAACAGGACTTGCCTCACAGAGAGCACAGAGTTTAGGCCAGACTTTGTCATGGGACCACCATACTGCATCCACCCGAAGCAGCAAGTCCTTGTCATCTAGGGAAGAGAGTGCTTCTGACTGCAGGGTTGGGAAAATAGCAGGGGGGTGGGGTTCCATCCATGATTTCAAAGGGGGTGAGTCCTAGCTGACAGGGAGAGTTCCTTACTCTAAATAGAGCACAGTGGAGGAGTATCACCCAGTCCCCACTGGTCTCCAAGGTCAATTTGATTAAGGTCTCTTTCAGAATTCTATTCATTTTCTCTTCCCTGAGCTCTCTCTGGAAGCGGTAAGCACACTGTAGTTTCCAATCTGCCCCAGTAAAGTTACCCATATCCTGACTTACCTGAGCAACAAAAGCAGGGCCGTCGTTGGGCCCAACTAGGGTGGGGAAGCCACACCTGGGTGAGAGTTCCTCAAGAAGCTTCTTTGCTGTTATTTTAGCTGTCTCTGTTTTCATAGGGAACACTTCGGTCCATCCTGAACAAGTATTTATAAAAACTAGGAGATATTTATACCCATACTTGCCAGGTTTTATCCCCGTGAAATCCGCTTCCCAGTAAGCCCGAGGAAGGACCACGCTCTCGGGACCCCACAGTTTTGTCCCCATTTTGGGCATTGGTTAGCTGGAATGCTTTACAGGATTTGACCATTTCATCAATAATCTGCCCTACATTTCTAAAGGTTGTCCTAGAGGTGCAGACTGCATCCCTCAGTCTCCTACTCCCCATGTGCATGGCCGGATGAAATGCTATCTTCCCATCCACCGTGCACCACCACCCTTCAACAAACTGACTTAAGGGCAATCTCTTAGCCCATTTGTCATCCTCCTTGGTGTAGGTTGGGTCATCAAGCAACACAGGGTCTGGTGCCTCGGGTAAGGTTAAAGCCAGAACTTGAGCATCCAGGGTTCTTTTGGCAGCTTCTTTGGCTGCCTTGTCATCCAGGCAATTTCCTTTTGTGGTGGGGCACTGGCCTTCTCTCTGGTGGCCTGGACAGTATATGATTGCTACCTGGTGAGGAAGCCACACCACATGTAGGAGGTTTAGAATTTCCTCCTTGTTCTTAATCATCTTGCCTTCCGATGTAAGCAGGCCTCTTTCCTGATGTATAGCACCATGTCCGTGGGCAGTGGCAAAGGCGTACCAACTCTCAGTGTATGTGTTAACAGTCTGTCCTTTCCCCATAGTTAACACTTGCGCCAGGGCAATCAGTTTGGCCTTGTGAGCCGATTTTCCGGGGGACAAGGCTTGCAACCAGATTACCTGGTTATTGGAAGTCACTGCAGCTCCTGCTTTTTGTATGCCATCCTGCACAAAACTGCTCCCATCTGTATACCACATCTGTCTGCCTTGGTGAAGGGCTCGTCTTGCAGGTCAGGCCTTATGCTGTGTACCTGGGCCAGGATGTCTTTGCAGTCATGCGCATGCGATTCCACGGCAGGCTGGGTAGGAGCTTCTCTGGATTCAAAGAGGTTGTTGACTGAAACTTTATTCACCCAGGGTTCATCAGCAAGGACTGAAAGTGGGTCACTCAGGCATTGCTGAGCCATCTGTCAGGCAGTTGTTTAAGGACCCCCTCAGTGGTGTGCAGTGTAGACACCACCAAATTTTTCCCCATAGTTAACTTATCAGCATCTTTTACTAGCAATGCGGTAGCTGCAATTATTCTTAGGCATGGGGGCCATCCCAGTGTCACTGAGTCCAGTCTCTTGGCCAGGTATGCCACTGGCCTCTTCCATGGTCCCAAAGTTTGTACCAGGACTCCTTTTGCCACCCTCTTATGCTCATCTATGAACAGGTGGAAGGGCTTAGTAATATCTGATAACCCTAGGGCTGGAGCAGATACCAATGCCTCCTTGATCTTTTCAAAAGCCCCTTGGTGCTCCTTAGTCCATGAAAGGTTCTCAGTCTCTTTGGTGTTGGTGTACAGGGGTCTTGCCAGCTCTGCAAACCTGGGGATCCACAGTCTGCAAAACCCCACAGCTCCCAGAAATTCTTTCACCTGTGGAGGGGTCCTTGGTCTAGGGATGTTGAGGACCGTCTCTTTTCTAGCTGTTGATAACCAGCGTTGACCCTCCTTCAGAATGTACCCAAGGTACGTTACCTCCGTCCTGCAGAGTTGGCCCTTCTTAGGGGAGGTGCAGCACCCTAGGTCTCCCAAGGTCTGCAAGAGTTCCTTAGTAGCTCTGGTGCACTCTGGTTCTGAGGGTGTGGTGATTAAGGGATCATCCACATACTGGAGAATGGTAATACCTGGATTGACCATTCGGAACTCACCCAGGTCCTCATGTAGGACCTCGTCCTACCTCGTTGAAGATGGTCAAGGAGTTCTTAAACCCTTGGGGTATCCGGGTCCAGGTCAACTGTTTACTTATTCCCCATTCTGGGTCCAACCATTCAAAGGCAAAATATTCCTGGCTTTTGGGGGCCAGTGGGAGACTGAAGAAAGCATCTTTTAGATCCAGGACTGAGTACCAAGTGTGGTTTGGGGGCAGCATGCTCAGGAGGGTGTGCGGTTAGGGACAGTTGGGTGTATGTCTATCACCCTCTTATTTACCTCCCTCAAGTCCTGAATGGGGTGATAGTCTGATGAATTTGGTTTCTTCACAGGTAACAATGGTGTGTTCCAGACTGACTGGCAGGGCCTCAATATTCCATGGGCCAAGAGTTTACGGATATGGGGAGTGATCCTTGCCTGGCCTCCAAGGGCATGGGATATTGCAGCACCTGGGCGGGGTCTACCCCTGGCTTGAGTTCTACGTACACCAGGGTCCTGTGTTTGGCCAACCTGATATCTCCAGTCTCCGCCCAGGCCAAAGGGCAGTCTTTCAACCATTTTTGTACATCACTCTCACTAGCAACGGGTGGCTCATGGAAGCAGTATTCAGTCTCTGAGGGGGCAACCAGAATCAATACTTGGATAGGTTTACCCGCTTGGTCCAAAATGTGGGCCCCTTTTTGGTCAAAATCCAGGCTCTCATCTTAGCCAATAGGTCCTTGCCCAATAATGGGTAGGGCCATTCTGGCAGTACTATGAAGGAGTGAGTCACTTGTCCTGTTCCCAGATCCACAGTCTGCTTAGTGGTCCATGAGCAGGGCTTGGCTCAGGTCGCCCCTGGGACCCAGGTTTTTTTTTTTTTTTTTGAAGTCATGGGTCCATCATTCTTATGAGCACAGAATGTTGTGCCCCTATATCAACATGAAATCTTATGGGTCTCCCCTCTACTTTAAGCATTACCCTAGGCTTATGGAGGGGGTCCAAACTCCTATCCCCTCAGACTTCCTCCTCCATGACCAGAACCTTTGCCCGTGACTTCTTTTGGGGCATTCCCTGGCCCAATGTCCCTCCTCCTTACAGTAGGCACATTGATTCTTACCTAATGGAGGCTTCTGACCTCTTTTGTTTCCTCTTCTCATTATGTCTTGGAGCTGGCGCTGTCTCTCCTGATAATCCAGGGCACTGGTGGCTAACAACACCCTGGTGAGGTCCCCATTCAACACTTTGCCCATTTTTAGCTGCTTTTCTTCCATTGTGTCCCAGCTGTTGTAGACCTTCTCTGCTATCTCTACTAGGTCCCATAGGGACTTCTCTCCTAACCTGTCTTATCTTTGCAACTTTTATCTAATATCTGGTGCAGATTAATTAATAAAGGCCAAAGCTACTGTTCCTAAGTTCTCCTCTTATTCGGGGTCTATGTGAGTATACCACCAAAAGGCCTCTATAATACATTCAAGGAAACTAGCTGGACTTTCATCAGTCATCTAATATCGTACACTCTGGCCAAATTGGTGGGCTACCAGGTGGTCACCTTGAGACCTGCCATCAGAGCCCGGTAGTAACTTTGGAGATGCCTCTTATCTTCTGCCGTATCATAGTCCCATGCAGGTCTCCTAAGGGAAAGTCTTCATCTATGAGAAAGGTATTCTGAGTTGGGGTCCCATTATCTCCTAGTACATTTTTCTGGGCCTCCAGGATGATCCGTTCTCGCTCCTCAGTAGTGAAGAGGACCTGAAAAAGCTGTTGACAAGTGGGCTAATGGGTAAAAATAACAGTATCTAACAGATCAATAAGGTCAATAAGGTCTCTAGGGTTTTCAGAGAACCTGGAGTTCTGCGACCTCCAGTTGTATAAATCAGAGGTCGCAAAGGGCCAGTAGTGGTGAGGTTGGTTCTCAGCCTGATCAACAGGTCCTGCTACACGCAGGATCAGGATGGATCAGTCGGCCACAGGGTGACCCTCTGTCTCCGGCGACACTGCTCAGTGACTACGGGTTCTTCCTGCGGGTCCATCTCGGCCTTGAGGTCTGGGGGCAGGGGCAGCCTCCTGGGGGTCTGGGTCGACCACCCATGACTGTGAGGAGGGGGTGGGAAGAGGATTTCCTCTGAGGTGCTGTCCTGCAAAATAGGATAAAGGTGGGGCGAGGTGGATGGAGTCTCAGGGGGATCGCTGTCTTTGACAGCCAGAACTGATGAGTTCAGCTCCTCCAGGAGAGATAGGTGGGGGATGGTTGAGAGAGCAGCTGAATGAGTGGTAGAGGTGGAATTGGAGACAGAGAGTGGAAGGAAGGGCTTGATCCATGGGAAGGGTCTGGTGACCAGGGTCTTCCAGACCATGATGTACGTAATCTGGTCCAGACTCCCATGTCTTTGCTGATAGATCTCACCCTCCTCCTGTGCATCAAAGGGTAGTGAAAGGAGCCTGCAGGTGGCCAGCTGACTCCAAACATGGGCCACTCCATTCTACAGAGGTTAGTGATCTTCCCCTTTCTGACATCTACTGACATATCCTGTGCTCACTTTCTCACATCCTTAAAATGAAGGAGAACCAGGTCACTGGGGGGTTGAAGCAGTTTGTCCCATAGAGTCTGTCAAAGTCAGGGTCACAAAGACACTCAGGCAGACTATTACGCACATGAGGACAGCACACACACACACACATACACACACACACACACACACACACACACACACACACACACCATCCAGGTTTAGACTCACGCAGGATAAGAAACCAAACACTCAGGTTGGGGCAGAGGCACTAGCGAAAATGAAAATCAGGAGAAGCCAGGAGACCACAGAAGTCCTCACGTCTGCCCCTCTGAAAGAGGACCTGATGGGCGGGAATCTCTCCCACCCTAACCCGATGGGTGGGAATCTCTCCCGCCCTTGGCCTGGGGATGTCTCCCCACAGGCCCGCAGTCTGAACCCCCAAGTGTGTCCACTCTAGGTTCAAACTGACTGCTGAAACAGACACCCAGGCTGAAGCTGCGAGCAAAAGAGCGACAGGAGAAAGAGGACAAAGAGACAGGCAGGACAGACAAAGATGCTTACCAGTCAGTTCAAATTCTCTGGGTCGGGGTCCTGGGGGCCTGGGGGATCCCGGACAAGCTTCCAAATGTAATGCCCAGAATCCAAGATCCTCACAGACCACCAGAAGACACACCGCCAATGCAAAGGCAGAGAATCTTTTATTCAGCAAGCTTGAGTTGGGGCTGTCCCCCTACCTGGCGCAACAGGACTGGGAAGAGCCCAGAGACTCCCTAGGAGCACTCTTTTAAAGGGAGAAACTGCAAGTGGAGCTGGGGATGAGGGTATCCATGCCAGCCCCCTGCAGTTTGTTCAAAAACATGTTTTTCTGACCCTTGAGCAGACCCCCTGCAGTTTATTTTTAACCTTGTGGTATGTGGCAGTTCCCTTTTCCCTGAGAAGGTGGCTTTTGAGTGAACAGTAAAATGTCTCAGGCCCCCTGGTACTTCACAATCACCACCTTCCTCTGCCTACAACAAAATGGGATTTCCTAGGCCAGGCGTGGTAGTACACACCTTTAATCCCAGTGCAAGTGAGTTCAAGAGCAGTCTGGTCTGAGTTCCAGGCCAGTCAGGTCTACATAGTGAGACACTGCCTAAAACAAAACAAAACAAAACAAAAAAACCTAAAATGGTATTTCCCTTAGGCTACTCCAGACTTCTCTAACAGCCAATTTTTTGCCTCTGGGAGATTTATGTGTTAGTTAGCTCTGTCATTGCTATATCAAAATATCTGTGAAAAAAACCCCAACTTTTTGAGTCCAGTGTATGGTCCTTGCCTCTGTTGATTCTGGGTTTGTGGTAAGCCAGAGCATCATGACAAAGAGGGTAGGAAGGAACAAAGATGGTTACCTCATGGAAGCCAGGAAGAGGAGAAACAGGGAGAGAAAGAGAAGGACAGAGAGAGAGACAAACAGAGAGAGGAGGGAATCAGGGACAAGATATCCCCAACAGTCCAAACCCAGTGACATACTTCCTTTAGGTAGCTTCTGCTCCTCCAGCCATTTAATCCAGATCAAGGCCACTATCCTTCCCTGCTGGAAGAGTCCAGCCTAGATCTGGGGCTGTGTCATTAGTTGTTTTTACTCCAAGGTTTCTTGGACTAAGCACTTCTAGGTTCTCTCTCTCCAGTATGAAGATAGCCACCAGTGGGCTCCCCCAGCCTCCAGTATGTAAGTCAATCCAGTAAATCTTTTATAAGTCTGTATCTGTTCTGTTTGTTCTATTCCTCAAGAGCAGGGCCTCTGAAAACTCCCACCTCATGACCCCTTTGCGCAAAACACATAAAATTATATGAATGCATATAAAGAAATAAAAAATAAAAAGTTTTTAAAAATCTGATAAGATAAAAAATACTACTGAAAATATAGCAAGAAAAATGGGGAAGCTCAAAAGCACCAACAACAGTGAAATTAAGTATTATAGAAGCATATTTTTCCTGGATCCTCAGAAGTTGGAGACTTCTAGTTGTATGGTTTCCAGACAGTCAAATGGTACCCCACCAGTTTTATGTTTTTATATTTTTATTCACAAAAACCATGGCCTTTCAATGTTCTCACTATTGTAAAACTGTTTTTCTTTATTTTAATTTTCTACATGTCCTAAATTCTTACTGTTTTCTCTTCCTCTCCACATCATCCTTTCACACTTTCACATTCTTCTTCCCTTTTCCCTTTCTTTTGGTTAAATGGCTTACTCTGCTTTCCCTCTTTCTCTGCCTCTTCCTTTTATTTCTTTTTTTTTTTTTTACTATTTCCACATTTCCCTAAAAACTTTGAACTTCATAGAATATGTGCCTCAGTTTGCCATTTTCTGTTTTATAGTCACTGGGGATCTGTTAGTAGGCTAAATCTACACTAAGTATATTTTCATATCATGTGTGGTTGATGTTACTACTGGTACAACTCTGCTTTCCCTTTTCTGAGTGGCACTTGAAATCAAGCTTTCAGGTGTAGGTAACTGAATCAGGCATGATTCCTCACATCACCCTTGGGCCCCACATGCACTCACACACATATACATATGCATACACACATACGAACATGGGGAAACTTTTTTGAAAAAGTAGACTACTCATTAAGATCTCCATACAAAACCATAAGAGATATCCAAACCAACAATCACAGAAACAAAGAAACAGGAAAAGGCAGGGTAACAGGATTCCTATAAAAATCATTAAGTCCTTGATCTCAAAGATTAAATGCTAGAGGAAGAAAAAATAGTTGATAACCTTGAAGAGAATGGAAGAAAGAAGACATTCAAGATGAAAAGAAGAAGTATGAATTTAAAAGTCTGAAAATGATAGAAGAAAACATTGGCAGTAACCTACAAGACATAGGCATAGGAAAAGACTTTCTAAATCACGCAGCAGCTGCACAGGAAATAAGGTCATCAATTGACAAGTGGGACCTTATTAAACTCAAAAACTTCTGTACACAGAAAGAAACAATCAAGGAAGTGAAGAAAAATCCCACAGAATGGGAGGAAAATTTCACCAGTGATACATCTGACAGAGCATTAACTTCCAGAATATATAAACTATTAAAAAAAAACAAAGGAGCAAGGAAACAAATGACCCACTCAAAAGATGGAGTAAAGAGCTGAACAGAGACTTCACAAATGAAGAAGTAAAGATGGCTGAAAAGCATCTTAAAAAGTGTTCAATGTCACTAATAATTAAGGAAATGCAAATTAAAACTAGTTTAAGATTTCATCTTTCTCTGGTAAGCCTGGCTATGATCAAGAAAACAAAGGATACAAATGCTGGAGAGATTGTGTGGAAAAGGGAACACTTATCAACTGCTGGTGGGAATGCAAACTCATGCAAACCCTATGGAAAGCAGTGTGGAGAACTCTCAAAAGACTAAAAATGAACCTACCACTCCTGGGTACACTCCTGTGTGTTACAAAGATACATGCACATCTATGTTTATTGCAGCTCTTTTCACAATAGCAAAGAGCTAAAAGAAACCCAAGTGTTCCTCAACCTACCAGTGGATAAAGAAAATGTGGTACACCTATCCAATGGTGTTCTATGCAGTGGTAAAGAAAGATGACATCATGAACTTAGCAGGTAAATGGATGGAACTCAAAGCTATTATGCTAAGTGAAGTAACACAGTCCCAGCCAAACAAACGATGTATGGTGTCCCTAATTTATGGATGCTAGCACCAAATCTCTATTTGTAAGGCAAACTGAATAATTCTTTTTTTTTCTTTACTTTTTAGTAAATATAATACTTGATATTACTCATCAACTTGCTATGTAATGCAGGAATGTAATGTTATTTCTTTACCTGTAAACAACCCTACTGTCAAAATGTGAATCCCTGAACATGTTTTGGAATTAACTTATAGTTTATTTTCAGACATCATAATATTGACATATATGTGGTATGTATATATGCATGTTTTGAAGCAATACACATTGGAAGGAACAACAGCAACAAAAAATACTGGGTCCAAGAACTGACTGAAACAGTAAACTTCTTCCCAAAACAGTAACTTCTGCATTGAAAATTAAAAAAAAAAAAAAGACTGAGAAAAAGATGAAAGGCATGTTGGCAGAATGCATCAAGCTCTGTGGGGTGGGCGGGCGAGGAGGGGGGAGGAGGGGGAGAAAAATGGTGTCGAAATTTGACTAAAAATGGTTTTTATAATACACAAAACTTCAAAAAAAAAAATGAAGAAATAACCAAACAAAAAAAGAGTCCAGGATGCAAAGACCAACATAGGGAAGTTCTCCCACTAGATAGGAGCACAGGCTGTGTGCACAGTTGACGGCTGACAGGAACATGCCCAGGGCTGTATGCACAGTGTGGGCTCAGATCGTTTCTTTTAGAAAGTTGCTAAGTGAAGTACACACGTCCCAGAAAAAAAACGGACAAATTGGTGTCCCTCCATGTGGAGTGCCTAGTACCAACAACCCAGAGTATAAATATTTCTCTGGAGAGGGATGCATAGTAAAAGAAAGAAAGACTGCATCAAAATGGACTGAAATGGAAATTGGAAAGGGGGGATGGGTGGGAGAGGGACACAGGTGTGGTATTTAACACGGATGATTTTAAGTATATAGGCATATTTTAATTGACGTGAGCTCAGAAGTACCGCACCGTTAGTTCACTTAGGATACGACTGTATACAGGGACACATGGTGTTTTAGACTTTAGTAAAGTAAAACATGTGTATATTAAACAACTTGTGTGTACAGAATCTATAAATAGTGTAATGCATCTGATAATTAAGATATGGTATATTCGCTGTTGCCCTACATTTAGCCTTACATAAAATCTTGTAGAGCAACAACTTTGGGATTGACACATACAATGGTTCTCTATAATTTCTCTGGTTGTCGAGTATCACTTGTAGCATTTCTTTTTTAAACGATTTAAACCATAAAACATTAAGTGTTTTCCCGAAGTTATCAATGTATAGTCAGCCAAAACAACATGGGTAAATTTGATGAATGCTACTTGATTCCACCCTATAAGTCATTTGTATAATACAAATATCATGTCTTCTGGAGACTTCATCGGCTAAAAAGGGGGGGGGGGATACAGAAATCATGAAACTTTTCAACAAACCCTGTGGCAAATTCAAATTTTAAAACGTTAATTCTGGGAAAAGATTTGTTTGTTCCAACAGGACAAACAGTCACCAACTATAATGGCTGAGACAAGAAAGAGTACGTTTCAGTTTGCATTGGAGTAGGATGTACCAAAAAGTGGCAACCGGAAAGGCTGACCCCGTTTGAAACATATCAAAGGAAGAAAAGCCTCAGTTGCCATAAACATCGAACCCCTCCTGTGGATCCTACATGTACAACTAGATTAATAATGAGTCCTTATGAAACTTACCTTCGTAGGTGCCACAAAAAGGTTCTGGATATGAGAGATTTCTTGCCTTCCCCCCATAGAAAAGGAGATATATGAATGATGATGAGGTCTGTCTCCCAACTGTAAATTGGGACAACTATTGTAGAGGTAATCTTCTTATATAAAACCGGTAAACTCCTTTCTTTAATTGGACTCTAGACATGGGAACTGTGGAAGGGATTATCCTCTGTTCAGACCACAAATATAAACTAAAGTCCTAGGTGATTGCACTCAGGCAAAATATATTAGTACCAGGAGATACTGACAATCAGCAAATGGATTGTTCTAGTCCAGGTGGTGTTGGCACAGTGGATCCAAGGCCCACAAAAGGTAAGGGCTCTTGCCATCTAAGTTGGGATACCCAGCAGGAGGAGAGGCATGTAAGAACCTGCTGCCTCAGAAAGACCCTGACGTTAATAGGGAGGGATGTATTGAGACCATACACATCGAAGTGTACAGATTGGTCGTCTGGAAGTGCCAGAGAGTGTTACCAAAGGCCACTAAAACATAAAGCAAATATGGGTCTCCATGAGTCAAGCAAGATCCACCGTCAGCACCAGCTACACCTCACCTGCCTGGAAATACTGTGCAGCAGAGGCAGCCATGTGCTGTTATTCCCAAATCTAATTGGCTATTTATTTGCTCTCTCCTTGGAGAATTAACCCATGGCTGATGCCACAAGTACATCTAACTCCTCTACAGGTTAGGAGATGTTATAATAGCCACAGTAAGACCCTGTCATATTTTAACAAGGGGGGAAAATTGTATCATGGATTAACATATTTCAAACATGTGTCTATGCTAAAGTAACCTACATAACTATTAGTGCTGCTAAATACCTATATATCTAATCGCTTGTTCTTCATTATAGGATCGAGAAGGTTTATTCTTGGACAAACTGTAGCCATTGAAAGGAACAGCCAGAATTTTCAAGTCAACAGCTCCAGAGAGTGGACTGTTTTACCTCTCATCCACCTGTGCCCGCTTTTCTAAGCCTAGGAACAACCTCGGAAGAGGGGGCGTGGTAGAATGTAAGGGCTGTGATTGGGGTGAATGGTGAAACTTACAGCATTGTAGTCTGGACAACTCATTTGATCAACTTGATTGAACAAACACCCTGTCAACCCCCACTGGATGGTGGGGCTGTAGGTGTTTGGGCACAACAGCCTGCAGAATAGGTTTATGCAAGAAGGATAGTGCTTGTATACCATGGATTATACTTTTAGATAAAAGTGAAAAAAAACTCTGAGAAAAGATGCAGGACAGTTATGGCAGAATGCATGATCTTTGGTAGGGAGTGTGGTGGGGGGTAGGAAGGAAGAAAAAGGAGCAGCCTGAAAACTGATTGGAAAAAATGTATGAAATGCACAAGCATCAATAAAAATAATTAAAAAAAAAAAAAAAGAAAGTTGTACCTGCCTGAGAGCCCATGGGGTATTCACATGATAATACTATGGGGAGCTGAAATTAATCACAGGGGGGGAGAGAGGAGAGAGAGAGAGAGAGAGAGAGAGAGAGAGAGAGAGACAAGACAGAAGAGGACAGAGACAAGAGATACAGAGACAGAGACACAAAGGATGAGAACGTCATGTATGGCTTATGATTCATTAGAAGAGACAAGAGGCTTTCAGGAAGCAGAGGAAGAGATGATGAGCGAGAGCACGCAAGAGTGCAGCACATACAGAACACAAAGGATGAGAACCACCGATGTATGCTTATGATCATTAGAAGAGAGGCTTTCAGGAGGGAGAGAGAGAGAGAGAGAGAGAGGGAGAGAGAGAGATGAAGATAAGAACAGAGAGAAACAGAGATGCACCATGTATGCTTACGATTCATTAGAATAGAAGGCTTTCAGAGCTGGAGAGATGGCTCATCAGTTAAGCAGTCTGCTTCAGGGACCAGGTTAATTTCTAGCACCCACATGCAGCTACATGTCTAACTCAGTTCCAGGGTGTCAACACCTCTCTGCTCTCCTGGCTTGCATGTCATAGGTGCACTTACATACATGCAGGCAATACACAGATAACATATTATCATAATAAAAGTAAATAAAAATATATTTTTTTAAAAAGTTGGAAAAATAGAAGAATGAAAAGCTATGAAATAAAGACTTTGGGGAAAATCCTGTCAATGAAAAGTTTAATGAATGAATAAAGAACACTGTGGAAAACATGGCCAATAGATGCAAAAAAGAAAAAGAANTTGTCCACTGCCTGAGCAGCCATGGGGTATTCACATGATAATACTATGGGGAGCTGAAATTAATCACAGGGGGGGAGAGAGAGAGAGAGAGAGAGAGAGAGAGAGAGAGAGAGAGACAAGACAGAGAGAGACAGAGAGACAAAGAGATACAGAGACAGAGACACAAAGGATGAGAACGTCATGTATGCTTATGATTCATTAGAAGAGAAGGCTTTCAGGGAGAGAGAGAGAGTGAGAGAGAGAGATGCAGCAACACAGAGACACAAAGGATGAGAACACCATGTATGCTTATGATTCATTAGAAGAGAAGGCTTTGAGAGAGAGAGAGAGAGAGAGAGAGAGAGAGAGAGAGAGAGAGAGAGATACAGAGACAGAGATGCACCATGTATGCTTACGATTCATTAGAAGAGAAGGCTTTCAGAGCTGGAGAGATGGCTCATCAGTTAACAGTACTCTTGCAGAGGACCAATGGTTAAATCATAGCACTCACATGGCAGCTAACTGTCTATAACTCCAGTTCCAGGGGATCTGACACCCTCTTCTGTTCTCTCCTGGCATTGCATGTCATAGGTGCACTTACATACATGCAGGCAATACACAGATATACATATACATAAATAAAAGTAAATAAAAATATATTTTTTAAAAAGTTGGAAAAATAGAAGAAAATGAAGCTATGAAATAAAGACTTTGGGGAAAATCCTGTCAATGAAAAGTTTAATGAATTGAATAAAGAACACTGTGGAAAACATGGCCAATAGATGCAAAAAAGAAAAAGAAGATTACTAGGATAGTGGTAAAGGGTGACTAAGAACCCTGTTTCAGTATCAATAAGGAAAAAAACTGAGCATGATCACAATATCCAAGAACTCTGGGATACCCTCAACAGATCAAAGTCCACAGGATAGAAGACAGAGATGAGATTAAAAAAATAATACTAAAGGCATAGAAAATCTATTTGATAAAATTACAGCGAAAAATTTACCACATCAAGAGAAAGAAATGGACATCCAAACACAATGCACATTTAGAACCCCAAACAGACATGAGCAGAATATAAATGTGCCACAATACATAGTTGAGACATCAAAACTACAAAACAAGTAAACAATATTAGAAGATGTAAGTGAAAAACACCAACTCACCTACATAGCAAACACATTATAATAATATTAGAACCCTGATCAGCACTCAAAAAGCTAGGAAAGCATGGAATAATTATTTCAAGCCTGAAAATAAATAACTGCCAAACAACAACAACAACAAAAAAAACCCAACAAGCCACTAATATCACCAGAGGATAAAGAAGAAAACAATATCCAATTAGCGAGGAAAAACAGGCAACAAAATTATAGGTATTATAATAGTAAATATCTTTCAATAATAAAACTTGGATGTAAGTGGTCTCAACTCACCAATTAAGGGACATAGACTGACTGGCCAAACTTAAAACAATATTCAACTCTCTGTTTTCCTCAGTCTCTGGCAAAAACACCCACAAATAGAATGAAAGAATGAAAATCAGTTTGTAAGGTAAATGGAAGCCATAAACAAGCTTCTGTAGTTAGTCTAATATCTGCTCTAAAACAGACCATAGTCTATGCCATAAACCAAGTCTTAACAAATGCAAAAGAATTAAAAAAATTCTTGTATCTTTATCAGATCGTAGTGGAATAAAACTAGAAATTAATAGCAAAAGAAACAATTCAAACACTTTTAGACCAAACAATACACTTTTGAATGACCAGTGGGGTACCAAAGAAACCAGAGAGGAAAACTTTAGATCCTGAGAATCAAATAAAAATAAAAGCATAACTTGTCAAAATCTTCAAGATTCAACTAAGTGAGTTTAAGAAGAAAGTTTATAGTGCTTAGTATATTCATTATTTAAGACTGGAAAAAAGGGGCTGGAGAGATAGCCTAGCGGTTAAGAGCACCGACGCTCTTGCAGAGGACCCGGGTTCGATCCCCAGCACCCACATGGCGGCTAAGAACCGTCTGTAACTCCAATTCCAGGAGAACTCCAGTTCCAGGGGAATCTGAGACCCTCTTCTGACCTCCGCGGCATTGCACGACACGGGTGCACAGACCTGCATGCAGACAGTACATTCATACACATACAGAAATAAAAACAAAAACAAAAACAAAAAAAACTGGAAAAAAAAATCTCAAATAATTAATGTGTCTCATGGTCTTGAAAAACCAGAACCAGCCAAACCCAAAAGCAATAAATGGCAATGAAAATAAAGATTAGGGCAGAAATTAATAAAATGGAAATAAAAAGAGCAATTCATAAAATAACCAAATAGAATTTATTCTTTGAAAAAGTAAATAACAAAACCTCAGCCAAACTAACCAAAAGAGAGATAAAAGAAGAGCTATTACAACGAAATTCAGAGAATCATCAGAGAATTTAGGAAAACTTACATTCTAAAAATTGAAAGTCTAGAAGAAATATAGAAATTCCTAGATACATATTGTCTACCAAAATTACATCGCAAGGCCATAATGAAATAGGTACTTAACAAGAAAGGAGATTGATACAATAATAAAAAAGAATCCCAAAGTCAAGGACCAGATAGATTAGATTCACTACCAAATTCTATTATATCTTTAAGGAAGAGCTGAGGCCAGTGGTAGTCAAACTGTTCAATAGACCAGAAAGAGTGACTACCAAACTTATTTTATGAAGCTACCATTGCCCTGATACTAAATCAGAGAAGGATATCTCAAGGAAAGAAAATAATAGATCAATTTCCCTGATGAACACAGACACAAATATTTTCAATGAATAGCTTACATACTGAATTCAAGAACAAGTTAAGTAGATGATATGCCATAACCAAGTGGATTCACTGCAAGGATGCAAGGTTGGTTCAATGTAAGCACATCAATAAGTATAATCTTACCACATAAATAGATTTAAAGATAGAAATCACTTAATCTCAATTGATATAGAATCCTTTTGTGATAACACCCCTGAGGAAACTAGGATTAAAAGAAGCATACCCCTGCATAATAACAGCTATAGAGTCAATATCATACTAAATGGAGAAAAAAGCAAAAGCACATCCTTAAAACCAGGAACAAGACAAAGATGTCTACTTTTTGTTTTTTAATCTATTTATTTTATGTGTATGAATGTTTGGCTGGAATGTTTATAAGTGCACCACATGCATGCAATGCCCAGGGAGGCTGGAAGAAGGCATTGGATACCCTGGAACTGAAATTATGGATGGTTGTTAGCCACCATGTGGGTGCGTGGAATTGAACCCGGGTCCTCTGCAAGAGCAGCAATGCTCTTAAGTGCTGAGCAATTGCTCCAGCCCCTCTGTATACTCCTTGTCAATATCATATGCTATGATTTTGCTAAAGCACTAAGATAAGAGACAGAAATCAAAGGAATGAAAAACAGTAGAAGTCAAGTAATCCCTCTCTCTGAACAACATGATCTTCTTCTTAAAAGACCCAAAAGACCTCACTAGAAAATTCTTAAATATGACAAACACTGTCAACAAAATAGCAGGGTATGGAATCAACATGCAAAAAATTCAGTAGCTTTTCCATATATGCAAAAAGAACTTTCCAAGAAAGAAATCAGGGAGAAAAGTCCCATTCACAATGGCTTAAAAATACTGAAGAATGAACCTAAACATGGAGGTATCACAAACTTTAAGACACTGAACAAAACTTGTAGAAGACACTAGAAGATGGCAATACCTCCTATGCTCTTGTATTTGCAGAATTAGTACTGCACAAATTACTATCAATACCAAAAGTGATCTACGGATTCAATATAATGCTCATCAAAATTCCAATTACATTCTTCACAGAATTATAAAAAAGGAATTCTAAAATTGATATGGAAGCACAAAAGACCCTGAATGTATAAAGCCATCCTAAGCAGTATAAGCAATGTTGAAAATATTAAAATTCCTAATCTTAACATGTACCACAGAGCCATGATTACAAAACAGCATAGTATTAGCAGAAAATAGGCATGTAGACTGATGGACTAAACAGAGGATCCAGAAATAAAGCAATAGAACTGTAGTCAGGTCACCTAATCTTTAACAAAGGTATCCAACATATGTTAATAAAAGACAGCCTATTCAACCAGTCATACTAGAAAAAGTGGATATCTACATCCAAAGAATGAAATTAAACCCATATCTCTCACCCTGCCCCCAAATCAAATCAAGATAGATCAAAGACCTTACTGTAAAACTCAAAACTCTGAAACTCTAAGGAAAACACAGGCAAAACATTTTGAGATATAGATACAGGCAAAGACATTTGGAAAAGGATTCTAGTAGTACAGGAAATAACTCTCAAATTGACACATGGAATTACACAAAATTAACAAGTGTCTGCACAGCAAAGGAAACAATCACCGAGTGAAGAAACAGCATTAAGAATGGGAGAAACTCAGAATCTGCATTGAAAATTTTTTTTAAAAACAGAAAAAGATGCAAGACATATGTGGCAGAATGCATGAGCTCTGGCAGAGTTGGGGCACAGAAATGGGAATGGGTCTAAATTTGACTAAGAAATGTTATATGAAATGCACAAAAGTTCAAGAAAAATTAAGAAAAAAGAATATGTTATGCCCATATACTAACGCATCTCACAACTCTCACAAAAGAACCCCAAACATGCAGAGAACAAGAGGAGACAGAGCACTTACCTTTGAATAGGACGTATATCCAATCTGCCTCCCCAGGACTCAGAGATCATTGCCAAAGAAACCAGAAGTTGTGGATGACCACAAAGAAACAGAGTTTTACAGACAGCCGGCTAGTTGTTCAAATAAACTCCTGCCTAAGTCCCATGTAATCTCAAACCATACAATGCCCCGACATAGACACGAGGAAGTGCGTAAGAAGCTCAAACCCCAGGGAGAAAACTGAGAGGTTCAGAAGCAGTCTCTTTTAAATATGGGAATCTTTGTAGGCTAACCGTGCTCCATTGGATGCAACAACACAGAAAGCTGTTTAAGTACACTGTGTTAGGTGACTGGCAGCAAGAGGACATGTAAACAGGGAAGAAGATCTACATACCATCAAGATTTATTATAATAATATCACAAAATTCAAGTTAAAATATCTGAAGAAAAGGAACAAACCAAACCCAAATCCAAGAGATAATAATAAAAATTAGAGCAGAAATCAATAAAACCAAAGCAAATATTACAAAGAATTACTGAATCCAAGAGCTAGTTGTTTGAAAAAAATAAACAAGACATACTGTCCCTTAGCCCAATTAACCAGGAGAATAAGAAAATCCAAATGAACAAAATCAGGGATGAAAAGGGAAACATTACAAATGAAAATAAAGTAATACAGAATGGTATGAGAGATTAGTTTAAAAGTCTCTGTTAATGTAGAAAATCTAAAAGAAATAATTGAATTTCTAGATTCAATCAAACCCCCAAAGTTAAATGAAGAGATCAACAACTTTCACAGACCCATAGCAAACAGGGAGAATGGAAGAGTAAGAACTATAATCAGTATGCTTATTTTATTTTAGAAAGAAATAGAGGAAAAGGGAGAGTAGAGAAGGATGGGAGGGGTAGAGGGAGAGAGAGCAAGCAGGAATATCTCATCTCCTTCTATGAAGCCAGTATAACACAATTACCTACACCAGGTAAAAATATAACAACAAAAAAATGGATGCAAAAATTCTCAATAAAATACTTACAAACCACATATATAAAACAGAAGATTCATCATGCTCAAATTGGTTTTATTCCATAAATGCAGAGGTAAATGTAAGTCAATAAATGTGATGAGTCACATAAATGGTTTATAGACCATAGATGCAGAAGAGACCTTTCATAAAATCAAATATCCTTTAGTTTTTTATAAAAACTACAAAAATAAAACATGGAGAAAAGGCACCCAGTAAGAAAGTAAGTGAATGAATCAACAGAGGGTTCTCAGAGGAAGAGGTACAAATTACCAATAAATATTTGAAAAAGTATTCAACAAGCTTTGCCAACAGAGAAATATAAATCAAAACTACACTGAGGGGCTGGAGAGATGGCCCAATGGTTACAAGCACTTGCTGCTTTTCCAGAGGACCTTAATTTGGTTCCCATATGGGGCACCTCATAACCATCTATAACTCCAGTTCTAGGGGAGCTTAATATCCTCTCCTTAGTACACCCAAATACATCACACAACACACACACACACACACACACACACACACACACACACACACACACTCTTAAAAAGAAACCCAACTCTACTGGGCATGGTGGCACACATATTTAATCCCAGCACTTAGGGGGCAGAGCCAGGCGAATCTCTGAGTTCAAGGCCATCCTGGTCTACATAGTAAGCTGCAGGTCAGCTGAAGCTACAGGAATACCCTGCCTCAAAAGGATCCGCCCCCCCCAAAAAAAAGTTAAATCCTCAGTGAGATTCCATTTCAACCCATCCAGAATGGCTACCATTAAAAAAAAAGAGAGAACAAATCTGGCAAGAACATAAAAAAGGGGGAACATTTAAACGTGGCAGGTAAGAATAAACTAATGTAGATACTACAGAAGTTGGTATGGAAGTTCTTTAGAAAAGTCATGATCCAATGAACATATGATCTAGATATAAGTCAGCATATCACAGAGATATTCACACATCCATGTTCATTGTTGTAGTGTTCATAAACACCACACTCAGAACCAGCCTAGAGGTCCATTAACAGACAGATTTTTTTTAAAGCAGTACATATATATACACAATGGAATTTTATTCATCCATAAAATAGAAGGAAATTTTCACCTTTGCACTAAAATGGGTAGCAATAGAGATCAGTATGCTGAATGAAATAACCCAGATTAATAAAGACAAAGATTACATTTTCTAATATGCAGGATACAGATTTAAATTTATCAGAGGAGAATATATCTAAAAGGAGGGAAGGAAAGCGAGAGTGGGTCATGGACTTGTGTGCTACGTAAAAGCAGGAGGGACTATTTGGGAAAGGAAGGAGGTCAGCAAGTGCTGGGTGTAAGGGGCAGACATAGGTAGGAAGGATAATAACAGATGCGTATGAAAATGATACACAAAGCCCATTACTTTGTGTACTGAGAAATACATAGAAGTGGCCCCACCACAGCTCGATTCCCAGTAATAGAACCACCCCTCTCCTAGACTTGGATTTCAAACCTTAAAAATGTTATTTTTCTTTTCTCTTTATTCGTTAGTTAGTTTTCTTATGCATTTTTGAATGGATTAATGAAAGAAACTTTTGTTTGTTATTATTTTTCTTCTTCCAAAACCTCTATTGGATTCTTTTATCCTCAGAGAAAGGTAGAATTTTAGCATATATTTAATATTCAACACATTTTTGTCCCCCAATCAGACTCAGCTACCCCTGACACATTTGTACAATACACAGTACTTTTCAAAGTGTCTTCTCCACGTTCTTTTGTAGAAACTATTGTGGGAAAACTTAATTAAGATGGGTTGCATTCTAAACCAATGGGACCTCCCTGGCCACACCCATGGGGTGGGATTTAGTGATGAAAAGGTTTAGGATTTGGCCCTGAGATATGAATCAATGCTGGATATATAACCAGGCATTTTGGAATAAAATCGCCCTCTGCATTTGGACCTTAACATGCATCCACATGGTGTGCTTTCCTGCGCGTGTTTTCCACATGGATTGTCCTGGGATTCAATGGACCCCCACAAATCTCGGTGGGGCCCCAACAAATGGTGCCACGAATGTGGGGCATGGAGACCAGTTTGATAAGCTAGAATCTCTGCAAGATGGGAAATGACACCTTTAAGGAAGCTATCTTTCAGGAGGAATTGTTTTGTGATGTATGGCATGTGTTTGTTGACTGTGTGCTGTGGTTTGCTATGGCTGTTGTGTTTCAAGTTGTGGCATGGAGAAAGTTTAGCATCTTTAAATCAGTGAAGGCATGGACTAAGGATGGACACAGAATTCTCATTGACTCTGCTGGTGAGCCTGTGGATGGCGCTGATGGAGACTTGGCCTGTGTGCCACAGACCCTTTCTCTGATAGGCTTTGGGAAGCTTGCATTCTCTTGTGGGTTTTCACCCACTCAGCGGGACATGATAATGGAGCCCATGGGTGCTATCTTGGCTTCCCTGGATTGGGGGCATCTGTTGCTTCCCCAGCCTTCCCAGGTGGTGGGTATTCAGAGAATTGTGAGAGGAGCCCTTCCTCTCCCATCCACTTGCCTTCTAGAGGTTTTGAAATGGGCTTGGAACCTGCCCTGCAGCCTGGGGTCCAGCCCTTAAGAGAAGCCCTGGCTTCTGCCTTCTGGCCACAGTTCAGGTGGCAAAGGTCACAGAGGCTGGAAGGACAGGCGTGCCCGTGGAGCAAGCAAGCTCAAGCTTTTTGCTGCAAGCCTTCCATAGAGGTGCTCATGTGCACCTTTACACAGGCAGGCTTGTGTTGTAGAGGCAACTACCCAGGAATTAATCTACCAATATTGGCTTGCATGGAAGCTTGTGAAAAGCCAGCCACAGTCTAAATGTGTTTTTAAAAAGTGTCCTCCTTAAAATTTTTTCTGTAAATAGTGTTAAATAGTGTAAAATAGTGCTTAATTCTGCTCAAGTTTCCTTTTGTCTGCTAAACTTCCCCCAAGATCTCTTCTAGAGGCCAGTCTTCTGTGATACAAATTGAGCTTGTAAATTCCAGGCTTGTAGAGCCTGGTGTGGTGGCCCATGCCTTTAATTCAAGTGTATGTCCATGAGTTCATGGCTGGCCTAGTCTACAGAGTGACCTCCCGGCTGGTTCTGACTGTGAGGAAGCCCTGCCTTGAAAGACCAAAGGCAAAATATGAAGCTGTTACATTTTTCAGTTTGTAGCTGTTTATAAATACTCTGGTTAATCTAGTCCAATGCTTGTTCTGTGCCCCTCTCCTGCTCTGGATGCAGTGGATGGCTGTTGGTTGAAGGGCTGGCTTTACAGTATTCTGTGTTTCACTGGGAAGCATAGTCTTGGGAACTCTTGCCCATGGGCAGTACTTCATCTTTCATTGTGTTTTAAAGGTGCAGCTTTGATTCCAATACTCGGGAGACAGACTGTGGACCTCTGTGAAGACTCAAGCCCAACCTTAATTTTGTAAATGACCTTTTTTCATTGAGCATAAGACAATAACGCAATTTTCTTCCCACAGATTGATCTCACGACCTTTTTTCCTTTGTACATATGTTTGTGTATGCTTGTATGTATGTGTGTGTGTGTGTATGTATGTATGTATGTATATGAGCATGCACATGTGTGTATGGATGTGTGTACTTGTGTTCTAAGTATATTTTAATGTTAACAATTATAATACCAGTAAAAACATTGCCTCTGAGTCGGAACATGGCCCTTCCTTCTCAAGACTCAGATTTATATTAAACAGCCAACACACAATTCAATTTCAACAAAGGTTATGGGTTATCTATTAAAAATTTAAAGATTTCATTTAACATCTTAATGGATCTACACTGCCACCTACTGGTTACACCCTTTCAACATCTGAAACAAAGATGCAACCAGGTTTTCATCGTATTAAAGTGTTAATAAGTTTTTGGGTCTTTGGGAATAAAAAATAAACAATATAAAAATTTGAAAATTAAAAAAATGTGAACTTCCATTAACACCATTGCAGAATTCGCGGCCACCATTTTTTAAATTATTACAAGCATACAGGCTAAGGCAAGCCTGCATTTCATTCAGATGGCCAGTGGGTTGGAAAAAGGGTTCCAATCTGGATAGCTGGTGTTCAGGCTTGCATTTCATTTGGATGGCCAGTTGATTGGAAAAAGCCTCCCTTTGTGGACCACCAACCTGTGAAGCTGGTGGTGTGAAATTCCTGTGCTGGCTCTGGGCAGTTGGAAAGCCATGGCCAAGAGTGGGAAACGTGTCTCGTTGTCCCAGGCTAAGGACCTGAGTAGGCAGCACCTCTCTGGTCAGGTTACAGGAGTAACCAACTGATCTCTGCGCCAAGGGGTCTGTTCAACACAAAGTGGGCACTGTGTTCCCCTTCCCTTAGCAGGACCGCGCTATACCTGCTCAAGACAAAGGAAGCTTCCTAGAAGCTCACACAAAAACAAAAACAAAAATCAAGATAGTAATGATGGTCACAACTTCTCATAGGGCATATCTAACTAGCCTTTAATTAACTAATGGGCATAAGAACTGTAAAAGAAAATTCTATTAAGAGCTAGATATTGGAAAATCCTTTTTTTTCATGCCAGGCCTGGAGAAGGCCAAGAGCTTGGAGGAAGATAGTCATTAAAATCCACTCTGTAAGGTTTGCAGTTTAAAATGGTATACTTAAAAATAACATATATTTATATAGAGAGGTATTTCAGTAGAAATTTATACAGAAATACAAAATAAACCATATAAGTTAATGGACTTGATTTCTCTGAAGTCATAGTTTAGTCACACAGTTTTAAAGAACAAAGTGTATATTTGGTTAAAATTTATTTGGCAGGTATTCAACTCTGCCCAAACTTTGTCTATATATTATAAGATATTTTAAGACTTAGTAAAAAAATGTTTAGATTAGTTAGATTTAGTTGGTTTGGGTAGAAATGGTAATACACTTGAACTAGTTGGGAATATAAAATGTTAATTGTTTTATTTATAATTTGTATTAAATTTCCAACAATAACTTTGGGGTTAAGGTACACAAATGGTCTCTATATGTTTCTGTGTTATACAGTATCACCTTGTAACATTTTTCCTTTACTTGTAGGATAATTTAAAGGAATTAAGTTTAAGTTTACTTTCCAAATAAGTAGCATATAGTCAATGATAAACTGTTTGGGTGAATTTGATGAAAACTTACACCTTGGTTCCTGTAATAAAACTTAGGTATCTATAGGTCAAAATATAAAAATTTAAAAAACAAAAAGAGGGAGGTGGAATAGTATTCCTCCTGGAATACAAATGGAAAACTCTGTATTCCAAACCTTTTGATAAATTTTCAATTTCGAGATCTTGAAACTAACAATGGGAGGAGATTTGTATGTTCCCACAGGTAAAAACATCAACCTAAATGCCTGAAAATGTATGACTTCTGGCTGTGCAGGATGGACTGGGAAATGCCAACAGAGAGGCTAACCCATTTGAACATTAAAAGGAAGAGGATCTCAGACTGCCCGAGTCACAGTCACTGAGCATCTCTCTGAATTCTATTTGGGATAACTGTTTATAATGTGCCCTAATGAAGTTTACCTTCCAGATGCTGAGAAACCTTCCTACCTCTCCCTTTTATAGGAAAAAAAATGTGATTGTAATGAAGTCATTCCCTAACTGTAAATTAGAGCAACTGTTATAGTGGTAATTTCTTATAAAACAGGTGTAACTACTTTCTTTAATTGACTGATAGACATAGGAACTATGAAAGGATAATTCTCTATTCAGAGCAAAATATAATAGTAAAATCTTTATAAGCTGTGAATTAAGCAAAATATATTAATACAGGAGAGCTCTGATATCAGCAATGAATTATTCTGCCTAGGAGATGTTGGCTAGGGGATTTAAGCCCCCCAAAAGATAAAAGCCTTTTGCCTATAAAGTGGGATACCTGCAAGGAGAAAGGCGGTAAGACCCTATTGTCGAAGACCTGGTATATAAGCGTGGAAAAATGTTTTGAGACATCACTTGCTAATGTACAGTTGGCCTCTGAAATGTCAGAGAGTGTTATCAAAGGCCACTAAATCAATAAAGCAGTCTCCTTGAGTCAAGCAAGACTCCTCCATTAGCATCAGCTACACCTCCCCTGCTTGGAAATACTGTGCAGTAGTGGCAGCCATATATATACATATATATGTATATATATGTATATATATATACATATATATATATCCATATATATCCATATATGGATATATATATATATCCATATATATCCATATATATATATGGATATATATATATATATCCATCCCAAATCTAATTGGCTATTAGCTCTCTCCTTGGAGGAATAATTCACAGCTGATGCCACAAGTTTATGTCCTCTAGTGGTTAGGAGATGTTATAAGCCACAATAAGAACTTGTCACCCTTTATAAAAAAAAAAGCCATGGTTTGTGGATTAGCATACCATCCAAATATCTGTGTCTATGTTCACAGCTTGGCTTGCCATAATAATTAGTATTGTTTAAATGCCTGTACATCTAATTGCTTGTGCTTTGTTAGTAGGATTAAAAAGGTACCCCTGGATAAGCTGTCAACCCATGAAGGGAAACAACCTGAACAGACTAGAGTCCAAAATGACATCTCCAGAGAAAATAGACTGTTTTACTTCTCATCCACTTGTGCCACTTTCCCAAAGCCTAGGGAACAACCTGTGGAAGAGGAGGCATGGTAGAATGTAAGGGCTGCAGAGAGATTGGGGTGAATCATGAGACTAGAGAAATATAGACTGGACTCTTATTTGATCAACATGCTTGTGCATACAAGTTTCTCCAATTGGACTATGGGAACCTTGGGTTGTTCAGAAATTTGGACATAGATACTTGCTAATTGGTTTTACATGAATGTTACTTACATTCATCACTTATGCTTGACAATTAGTTCACTTCATGGTTGGGTTAATTGGCCTTAGTGTGAAAATAAAGTTTCAGGTCTGACCTGCCCCCCACTGCCTACCACTCAAAACAGGCTTGAGCAGCTGGCTATTCAAAACTCAGGTTGCTTTGTGTTGTTAGCCTTGCCCATGGGCTCCCCTGCCTCAGAAAAATTAAAAAATAAAATTTAAAGGGCAAGATGTGGGAAAACTTAGTTAAGATGGCATTCTATTATGTCTTCCATTGCTGTGACAAAACACTCTGACCAACACTAACTTGGGGAGGAAAGGGTTTATTCAGCTTACATCTCCTGGGTCACAGTTCATCACTTAGGGAGCCCAAGGTAGGAACTCAGGACAGGAACCTAGAGGCAGGAGCTGAAGCATAGGCCATGGAGGAATGCTGCTTACTGGCTTGCTCCCCTGGCCCATGCCCAGCTTGCCCTCTTATACAGTACACAACAACCTGCCCAGGGTGGCACCACCCATAGTGGGCTGGGCCCTCCCACACTGCTCAACAATCAAGACAATACTCCACAGATGTGGCCACAGTCCAGTGGAACCAATTCCCCAATTGAGGCTCCCTCAACCCAGGTGTGTCCAGTTGACACTAAAGCTATCCAGCACAGATGGGTAGCATTCTAAACCAATGGGACCTCCCTGGCCACTCCCATGGGGCAGGGTTAAGTGACGAAAAGGTTTAGGATTTGGCCCTGGGATATGAGTCAATGCTGTATAAATATCCAGACATTTTGGAATAAAATTGTTCTCTGCATTTGGACCTTAACATGCATCCACGTAGTGTGCTTTCCTGCTTGTGTTTTCCACATAGATCATCCTGGGATTAAATTGCCCCCCCACAAATCTCCGTGGGGCCCCAACAAACTATCTCTTTGGATCTGATCAAATGAACAGGGAAGGCATATCATCCCTCCATCTTTTAAGACAAAACCAAGGTTGCTTCAGATTTTCCCTAACCCCTCTACTGCTTTCATTACATCCCATCATGTTTCAAGTCTTCATTTGTCACATGACTGTAACGTTCATGGTGGTGGTTTCAATGGAGTGTCCCCTCAGCAGCCAGGAATTTGGAACACTTGGTCCCCATTGGTTGGCACTGTTTGGGGAGGTACCTGAACCCTTCAGGAGGTGTGGCCATGCTAGAGAAAGCATGTCACTGGGGTGGACTTTAAGAGTACAAAGCCCACTTCTGGTTTCTCTTTCTGCTGCCTATGCCTGCTTGATGATGTGAGCACTCAGTTTTCTGGTGTGGCTGCCTCCTCCACTGCTCCTTATTGTGATTTGCATCACACCAACAGAAAAGGAACTAATGCAGCATGGTTTCATTTGTGAGATTCATGCTCTACCCAAATGTCATCTTTTAGAGATGGGAAGACTTTTTTCCCTGTAGCTCCTGAGAACCTAGTACTGCACTAAAATTGAAAACACAAATAATTAGGTTGATCGAACATTCCACATTGTTCCACATTACATAGATGTCCTGGGAGAGTCATGACCTTGCTGCCTTGCTTATAATTCATCATGCCCGCCCTTCTGATGAGTTTCCTTTAACCTGAGTTTGTCATGGTGGCAGACAAGGCCTTGATGTTGGCGTTACCAGCTTCTCTTCCTTCTTCCTCATGTCCTCCAAATTCCAGCCACCCTGGTCTTCTTTGTTTCATTTAGGTCTGCGGAGCTCATGCCTGCCTTAGAGCTGTGTGCCCACTGCTTCCTCTGGCTGGGATATCACTCTGGATTTTACATGGCTAGCTTGTTGTCACCATTTATGTCTCAGCATAAATGTCACAAGCTCAGAGAAGACTTTTCTAAGCCAGTTATCCTCCCTTAATCTCCCTCTCGTGCTTTCTTCTGGCCTGTAACATGATACAAATGTTAGTTTCCTAGTTTACATCTGTCTTTGTTTCTTTTTTAAATTCTTTTATTTTTTAAATTTATTGATATATATATATATATATATATATATATATATTACAGGAGTAGTTTTCTACAAGAACATAACCTGTATGACTACACCTAGGCATATTTATTTTTTAGTATTTTTA
>VZQC01014885.1:2556604-2596782 GCA_009823505.1 Rhizomys pruinosus
ATTAGTTTCTCTTTCTAGGTGCTTGGGGACAGTTGCTCCTCTCTTCTGTCCTTCGAATTGCTTCAAGTATTCTCTGAAGGGTTGGTTTTCTGAACACGTATTCTATCATCTTGTTTATGTCACGGAAGATTATTCTCTCTCCTTAAACTATAATCAACTTTTTTACTGGCTATAGTAACCTGGGTTGGCATCTACAGTCCTTTAACACTGGGAATGCTTTGCTCCATGTTCTTCTTGATTTCATGGTTTGTGCTGAGAAGTTAGTTGTAATTCTGATGGGTTTCCCCTTATATGTAACTTGTTTTTCTCTTGTGCTTTCAGAATTTTGTCTTTGTTTTGGGCGTCTAGCATTTTAACTATGATATGGCTTGGGGAGTTTCTTTTCTGATCTTGTCTGTTTGGAGTTCTATGTGCTTCTTGTATTTGTATGGATTTGTCTTTTTTTAGTTTGGGGAAATTTTCATCTATTATTCTGTTGATGATCTGATCAATACTATTGTCTTGGGATTCTTCTTTCTTTATTCCTATGATGCGGAGGTTTGATCTTTTCATAGTGTCCCATATTTTCCTGGTTGTTCCACTTTTGTGTATTTTTAAATTTTTCATAATCTTTACTTGAGTTTTTAGTTGTACTGTGTTATCTTCCAGGTCTGATATTCTTATTCTGCTTCCTCCATTCTACTTTTGAGGCTTTTTCCACTCCTTTCCTGTTGATTGGATGAGTGTTCTATTTCCTTTTTCATTTCATCTTGTGATTTGTTTAGTATTTCCACTTCCTTTTGGAGCTTCTCAATCTCTTCTTGGTGCTCTTTACTTCAATGGTTGGCTTCCTTTTTATGGTGTTTCTACTTCCTTCCAGAGTTTGTCATTTTCTCCCTCTAGTTCTTTCTGGAGTTTGTCATTCTCTCCCTTTAGTTCTTTCTGAAGTTTGTCATTGTATCCCTCTAGGTCCTTCTTGAGTTTTTCATTCTCTCTCCTTAGTTCTCTGACTCGTTCTTTATATTCTTTAATTTCTCTGAATAGGTCTTCAATTGTTCCTCTGAGATATGTTTCTTGGATCACCCCCAGGGGGATCCCACTGTAGCAATCTCCTGCAGGGTTGGTAGAGCTTGGTATGGAATTATCCTGCACCTTTCCCATGTTGTCCCTTCTTCATGTCCCTGGCATGTGGGTTTCCCTTTTTTTTTGCCTGTATTCTGATGTGAATCACAAATGCCTTTTCACTGTGTTGAAGGCTTGCTTTGGTTGCCTCCTTTAGATGCCTTTTTTTTTCCCTCCTTGTTTATGGATTGTTGACTTGTCTATGTTTCAGGCTTTCAATTTTGTTTATATATTGGTTGTCTAATTCACTCTTCCCTTTCTATTCTGAAGGTTCTCCAATAAATCCGCTTGGACACTCTCTCAGCAATTCCAGTTGGCGGGGGTGGGGGAGATATTCCTGACTTCGCCCATGCCCCAGTTCTCTGTGCTTCAGGTGGTCCTGGGAAGTCCCTGATCTAACCACTGCGCACTCCTGTCTTTGTTTCTGTGATAAAACACTGACCCAAAGCAACCTTGGTGGAAAGGGTTTATTTATTATTGAGGGAAACCAAAAGAACTCAAGGCTAGGTCCTATAGGCAGGAACTGAAGCAGAGACCATGGAGTAAAGCTGTTTACTGGCTTGCTTCCCCCTGGCTTTTTCAGGTATCTTTCCTCGACAGCCTAGGCCCACCTGCCTAGGAATGGCACTGCCCACAGTGGGCTAGGCCCTCCTGCACAAATTAATAACTAAGAAAATGCTTCATAGACATGCCCATAGGCCAGTCTGATGGAGGGAATTCCTCAACTAACTTTCCTTCTTCCCAGGTGATTCCAGTTTATGTCAAGTTAATGGAAACTATCTGGCAGATGAAGTTATTAGCTTTGTGTGTGTGCCTGTGTCCCTAACCAAGATTCTCCTCATTGGGAACGCAGACATTTTATGTCTTATCCCCCAGTACCTAGATTTAGAACCTTCCAAGACTAAGGTTCTTAATGAATCATCAAAAATCTTGACTTTTTGTGGAATGGGTAGAGGTTTCTTCATGGGGCTTCATTAGGTCATATTTTCTTTCATTCTTGACTTTAGCTCTCACATCAAGGACATTCCCAGGAGTAGAGAAGTAATATCGAGAAGAGGACAAGGTCAAACAATATCTTTCAGGGAAAGAACAACCTGCTTCTATTGAGTTGCAGCTGCCCCCACTGCCAGAGCCCACACTTCTCACCATCACATTCACCATCTACCTTTGGTCTGTTATATAAACACTTATCTTTCACTAGCCCACTTTATTTTCCTTCACCTTAATAAAGATATTCTTTTTTTTTAATTTTTATTTATTTCTGTATGTGTATCAATGTACTGTCTGCATGCAAGTTTGTGCACCCGTGTCGTGCAATGCCGCGGAGGTCAGAAGAGGGTCTCGGATTCCCCTGGAACTGGAGTTCTCCTGGAATTGGAGTTTCAGACGGTTCTCGGCCGCCATGTGGGTGCTGGGGATCGAACCCGGGTCCTCTGCAAGAGCGGTCAGCGCTCTTAACCGCTAGGCCATCTCTCTAGCCCCATGGAACTCTTATATTTAAAAAATGCCAAATGGTCCTGACTCCTAGTGTAATAGCTTTTGGGTGTGAGGGAACATGTTTCTCTCTCCAACAATCTAATTACCATTCAATGAATAACTGCAAGATCCTCTAGACTATTGCTGGAAGAATTGAGACTATAAAATAAAACTGCATGGAATGGGGATGTAGCTCATTGGTAGAATGCTAACATGTCCAAGGCCATCTACCACTAGAAGGAAAACAACAAAGCTACAAAAGCTAGCCACTAGTCACAATTTTGGAGTTTTTCATCCTCTCCTTACGTAATGGACTCGTTGTATTATATCTTGGAGTATATTGGTTCTGAGTTTGAGACGGTCTTACACTGTTCCTCTAGTATATCACTGTTGCTTGAATCCACTCCCGCAACGGGGAATTCACCACTTAGCAATCTCCTCAGGTAGATAGCTTGTGTTCATGCTCGGATTACTTACGACTGGCACCGTTTCCAGTTGTCCTTTGCTCTAGTCTCCCTGCATTGGTTGCCCTTTTGTGAAGGACCTGATGATGTTTCATGATAGTGACATCACAATTGTCTCAACAACACCGCATTTCAACTCGGTGTGAGCTCTCTTGGTTGCCTCCTTTAGAATTCCTTTTTTTTTTCTCCTTGTTAGGATTGTTTACTTGTCTTGTTTCACATGGCTTTCAATGTTGTTAATTGGTTCTAATTCACTCTTCTCCCTTTCTTTCTGAAGGTGTTCCTCCAATAAATCCACTTGGACACTCTCTCAGCAAATCCAGTTGGCGGGTGGGGGATATTCCTGTACTTCGCCCATGCCCAGTTCTCTGTGCTTCGGTGGTCCTGGAAGTCCCTGATCTAACCACTGCGCACTCCTGTCTTGTTCTGTGATAAAACACTTGACCCAAAGCAACTTGTGAAAGGTTTATTTATATTAGGAACCAAAGCAACTCAGGCTCAGGTCCATAGGCAGGAACTGAAGCAGAGACCATGAGTAAGCTGTTTAACTGGCTTGCTTCCCCCTGGCTTTTTCAGGTATCTTTCCTCGACAGCCTAGGCCCACTGCCTAGGAATGGCACGCCCACATGGTCTAGGCCCTCCTGCACAAATTAAATAACTAAGAAAATGCTTCATAGACCATGCCCACAGGCAGTCTGATGGAGGGGATTCCTCAACTAACTTTCCTTCTTCCCAGGTGATCTCCAGTTTATGTCAAGTTAATGGAAACTATCTGGCAAGATGAAGTTATTTAGGCTTTGTGTGTGTTGCCTGTGTCCCTAACCAAGATTCTCCTCATTGGGAACGCAGACATTTTATGTCTTATCCCCCAGTACCTAGATTTAGAACCTTCCAAGACTAAGGTTCTTAATGAATCATCAAAAATCTTGACTTTTTGTGGAATGGGTAGAGGTTTCTTCATGGGGCTTCATTAGGTCATATTTTCTTTCATTCTTGACTTTAGCTCTCACATCAAGGACATTCCCAGGAGTAGAGAAGTAATATCGAGAAGAGGACAAGGTCAAACAATATCTTTCAGGGAAAGAACAACCTGCTTCTATTGAGTTGCAGCTGCCCCCACTGCCAGAGCCCACACTTCTCACCATCACATTCACCATCTACCTTTGGTCTGTTATATAAACACTTATCTTTCACTAGCCCACTTTATTTTCCTTCCCTTAATAAGATATTCTTTTTTTTAAATTTTTAATTTCTGTATGTGTATGAATGTACTGTCTGCATGCAAGTTTGTGCACCCGTGTCGTGCAATGCCCGGAGGTCAGAAGAGGGTCTCGGATTCCCCTGGAACTGGAGTCTCCTGGAATTGGAGTTTCAGACGTTCTCGGCCGCCATGTGGGTGCTGGGGATCGAACCGGGTCCTCTGAAGACGGTCGCGCTCTTAACCGCTAGCATTAAGATGTTCTTCTTTCTGAGTTTTCCCCAAGTTATAAAATATATTGACTAAAAACTGGTGTTCATTGAAATGGGTTAACAATCATACACACAAAATGAGACAAGACTTTGAACTACTTAAGAACAATAGCATTTGAAGAAGTATGGGTTGCTTAGCATTCTCTTTATATTGGACAGAAAATTACTGATAAATTAAATTATTCCTTGGACAATGTTACCTTTTAGCTCTTTTTTTTTTTTTTTTTTTTTTTTTTTTTTTTTTTTTTTTTGGTCTTTTTAAGACGATTTTTTTTCTGTGTTCTTTGAAGTGCTAATTAGCTGTAACCACCTGATATGTCAGTATAGCTATGTAGAAGCGGTGGCTGATGCAGTTCACATCTTCAGAGCCAAGAAACATGGACCAAAAATTGATAATGAACCAATAGTGAAGCACAAGATGCCGACAATCTAAGTACAATTGGAACTGAAAGAGACCAACTACTGAGTAGATGCTCTGATCTTCCTTATTGGAAACAATAGAGACGTCTCTAAGCCAGTCAGATTTCTTTGCTGGGGGAGGAGTATTCAATCTATTCAATCTGTCTCCATGTATATAAGATGCAGTTGATGTCCAAAAATACTGAAAGTCTAAAGCCACTCAATGATGGGCAAACATCCTGTACTTACTGAGCAAGTTGAAAAATGCCTGTTCCGAAGATTCTTGGCAAAGGAAATATCCAATGGTAGATTGTGTTTTTCAAGACAAACCCAGGTAAATGTCATCTCTTATCAGTGATTTAGAATACCCATGAGGGGTGGGGTCTTCTCAAGATGCTTGGAGACCCTTAGATGGGCCAGTTTTGTGTTTTATTGTATTATTTGTCGTATGTGTATGAAGGTATATATCTGCATGGTAGTTTGTGCACCCGGTTGTCTGCCAAGCTCGTGGATGGTCAGAAGAGAGGTCTCGGTTCCTTCCTGGAACTGAGTTCTCTGGATTGGAGTTACAGATTGGTTCTAGCCGCCATGTGGGCTGGGGATCGAAAACCTCGGTCCCTCTGCTAAGAGCAGTGGTGCTTCTAACCGCTAGGCTATCTCGCCAGCCTCCCCATTTGGGTTTTTTATGTTAGTGCTTAAGGGTGTATGTGCCTCTTTGAAAAGCCAACAGAGTTGGCCTGGCTTGGGGGCTCATGCCTTTAATTCCGACACTTGGGAGGCAGAGGCAGGGCGGATATTTTGTAGGTCAAGAGGCAGCCTGCTTCTGACAAGTGAGTTCCAGAACAGCTGGGACTACGGGAGACCCTTCTNAGCTTCGCATTCAAATCCTAGCCTGATGTTGAAATAGGCTGACTGTTGTAAATAGCTTTGTGTTTCCTTCTAGGATGGTAAGATGGCTTGGACATTTAGCTTCTACCAATGAGCTACATTTCCCCATTCCATGCATTTTAATTTATAGTCTCAATTCTCCAAGCAATAGTCTTAGAAGACTTGCAGTTATTCATTGAATGTAATTAGATTATGGAGAGAGAAACATGTCTCCCTACACTCAAAAGCTATCTACACTAGGAGTCAGAACCATTTGGACATTTTTAAATATAAAGAGTTCCATGCTAGAGAAGACCCAGCGGAAGACGACTGAATACGCTCATGCAGAACCCAGGGCATTCGATCCCCACACCACATGGCGGCCGAGAACACCACCTCTGAAACCCTCAATTCCATGAGAACTCCCAGTTCCAGGGATCCGAGACCCTCTTGCACCTGCCGCTTTCACCACCACACACGGGTCAACAAAACTTCAGCTAGACAGTACATTATAACAACACGAAACAAGATAAAAATCCGCCTTATGTGGCGCACGCCTTTAAAAATAAATTACAAATATATAAAGATTCCTTGTGAACCTTCAAATTACATTGAAATGAACCAGAGTTAAGCAGAAGTATAACATGGAAATCACAGGGTATATTTTTTAATGTATTATTTTTATGAGTATGAACATACTGTCTGTACAGGTTTGTGCACCCGTCGTGCACAATGCCCTCTATGAGCAGAAAGGGTCCGGATTCCCCGGAAAACTTAAAACATCCTGAATTGGGAACACAAACTTCTTAGCCGCCTTGGCCTGATCAAACCTGGGTATCTGCAAGACACAGGCAGATTGAAGCAGACACCTTCAGATTCCAGGAAACACCCTGCCCCAAGAGGGAAATGGGATTAGTAGACACAGCCATCACTTCCTCCCTCCTGTGGTCCAGCCAGCGCGTGGCCCCCTTGTATCCACGTCACAGTGAAATTTCCCTCCCACACTCAACATTTCCATTTTTTAAACTTGTTTGTCTTGGAGAAAGTGCATGCAAGCAGTCCTAGCAAAAATACTGAGGGTAGCTTTGCACGGTAGCAGTATCGTAGCCAGTGAGGTTTATCTGAGGTGCTAATATTATTGCTAATTGAAAACTTTTCCCAACACCCCACCATGACTGCTTGAAATATACAACGCATAAACACTGATGGTACTCCCTTTTTGAGGTACTCCACTTAGTGGTTGTTTGGGATTGTTGCTTAACTGACAGGCAGACTGTCTAATTCTGTTATTCCTTTATTTTTCCTCTCCTTCCTTGAAACAAACTCATTGAAATCTATCTTTTTTCCTAGGACCTACTTAGATTCTGCTGGCTGTAGTGGCTCATACCTATATCCCTGCACTCGGAAGGCTGAAGCAGAATTGACTCTGAGTTCAGAGCCAGCCTGGGCTACATAGCAAGACCCTGTCTCAATTGCATTACCATCACCACTACCCCCTGACCCCCACACCCTGGGGGGGAGGGGGATTCTTGTCTGTAGCCAACTAATAAAGTATGGTGTTTTTTTTAATTATCCCTAGATTTTACTTGTTCTGTTATGCTGTACATCATTCAGAACAAAATGTATATAAATCACTCCCTCAAAATATGACACGTGCCGTCTTAGGAGCTATTGGGAACCCAAATGACCATTGAATGTTAACCAGCTTCAGGACACTTGCAGGGTAAGATTGGGAGGGGCTGAGGCCTACCAATCATAGAACAAAGTAGTGTTAGAAAAGACACTCTAAGGGATTGGTTTCTTGCTGACAGCAATTCTGCGTTAAATACTATAAAGGTAAAGTAGAGGGAAGTGCAGCCAATATGGATGTGAGCTCTGAAATGAATCTGGAAAGATCTAAGTAGATCAGAGGACAGCCCCACCAGAGGATAGGTACCAGGATAAAGGTGCCTTGTGTTGGTGGTGGGGAGTTAACTAGTTGGACTGAAGGAGGGTTCAATGTGATAAGGGTAAAGAGTAGTTTGACCTGAGAAGGCACCCCACTGATTAAGGTTGGTTTTTTTTTTTTTAATTTGAGACAGGGTCTTCCTGTAGCCCCAGCTGGCCTGGAATTTGCTGTGTAGACTAGGCTGGCGTTGAACTTGTAGAGATCTGCCTCCTGAGTGCTGGGATTAAAGGTGTGCCCACTATACCTGGCTGCTTATGTTTTTTCATATCAGAAATATTTTTTGAACTGATTGGGACACTAAACAAGTTGAGGTCAAACCTGTTCAACCTAGACAGGGTCTCCCTGTAGTCCCAGCTGTTCTGGAACTCACTCTGTAGAGCAGGCTGGCCTTGAACTACAAATATCCGCCTGCCTCTGCCTCCCAAGTGCTAGGATTAAAGGCGTGCGCCACCACGCCGGGCTCACCTTTTAGCTTCTTTAAAGAGAACATACACATAAGGCACTAACATAAAAACCCAAACTGGGGGCTGGAGAGATAGCCTAGCGGTTAAGAGCACCGACTGCTCTTACAGAGGACCCGGGTTTGATCCCCAGCACCCACATGGCGGCTAAGAACCATCTGTAACTCCAATTCCAAGAGAACTCCAGTTCCAGGGAAATCTGAGACCCTCTTCTGACCTCCACGGCATTGCAAGACACAGGCGCACAAACCTACATGCAGATAGTACATTCATACACATACGAAAATAAATAAAATAAAACCCAAACTGGCCATTCTAAGGGTCTCCAAGCATCTTGAGAAGACCCCACCCCTCATGGGTATTCTAAATCACTGATAAGAGATGACATTTACCTGGGTTTGTCTTGAAAAACACAATCTACCATTGGATATTTCCTTTGCCAAGAATCTTCAGAACAGGCATTTTTCAATTTGCTCAGTAAGTACAGGATGTTTGCCCATCATTGAGTGGCTTTAGACTTTCAGTGTTTTTGGACATCAACTGCATCTTATATACATGGAGACAGATTGAATAGATTGAATACTCCTCCCCCAGCAAAGAAATCTGACTGGCTTAGAGACGTCTCTATTGTTTCCAATAAGGAAGATCAGAGCATCTACTCAGTAGTTGGTCTCTTTCAGTTCCAATTGTACTTAGATTGTCGGCGTCTTGTGCTTCACTATTGGTTCATTATCAATTTTTGGTCTATGTTTCTTGGCTCTGAAGATGTGAACTGCATCAGCCACCGCTTCTACATAGCTATACTGACATATCAGGTGGTTACAGCTAATTAGCACTTCAAAGAACACAGAAAAAATGGAAACTGAGCTTTGATCAAAATTTAAGAGTTTACGGTGGCCACTTGAGGCACCAGGTTTGGACACCCCTTGCATCAGAGCAATGGGAGAGGCAGGAAGGAGGGCACCTCAGGAGAGTGACCAAGGACAAAGGAGGCTCGTGCTGAGCCAGACCCCTTCTCAGACACTCTGCTTAGCATCTGCTTAAATCCCAGTCATTTGATTACAGAGAAAAGATGACTGGATCCCCAAGGACTGCATCAATTAAGCTAACAACCTAGAACTTCAAAGGCAAAAAAATTCTGAAGTCAAAAGATTCAGAATAATGGAATATTTACAGAAAAAACTATGAAAATCTGCCTTACAAAGATGAACTTAATAACAGAGAGAGACACCTCCTCAAATGTGCAGGCTAAACTGATTATTGTAACTAGTGTCACAAAGTACACTCTTGTTAAATCTGTTCTTCCCTTAAAGGGCTGGGCAGAAGTACAAAAAATAACTAACTACCAAGTCAATTTCAAAGCTAAGATGTAAATATCATAATGAGTTCTGCTCTGCATCATTTTATTTTCCATGAAAGCTTCTGTATTGATAGAAAAGTAATTTATGAAATATTTATTATAGCCTGCCTCTTGGACCTTATTGATCATTTAATTTATATCCTGAATGTTTTCTTTTCACCTTTAAGGGCATTTTTAGTTGAATTTTTTCAAATTTCATAAATATAATTTGATCATATTTAGATTCCCTCCCCTATCTGCACTTACTTACTCCCACTCACCCAATTTCATGTATTATAATCTCATATATATAGATATATATTTATGTATTTATATATTTACATATATATGCCTATAGAATCAAATTTGTGTCCTCAAATCCTCAAATGCCCTTTGATGTGGGGTCATCCAGTGCAGCTTGGTCAACCTACCAAAAATATCACCCTCTTTAAGAACATTTTAAGATCTGTTTTAGAATCTCATTACTACACCTTAGTTTATATTATCTAAATATGTAATTAAAAGATTTAAATGATTTCCATCAGTTTAGGGGAAGAGCAATATATTTCTCAATCATATCTTTGTTCCAGAGATGAACATGTTGGCTTCTTGTCATTATTTTATTCATTTACAGTTAGATATAGGGGCTCACGAGATCGTTTAGTCAGCAAACTGATTGATGTGTGTGTGTGTGTGTGTGTGTGTGTGTGTGTGTGACGGCTAGTTTTGAATGTCAACTTGCTACAACTTGGGATTATCTAGAAAGCCCGTCTCAGTTGAGGAATTATTGATATTATGTTAGGTATGGGCCTGGTCTTGACTACTATTGAGGTAGGAAGACCCACCCCGAATGTGGGCAGCAGCCTTTTGTGGGCTGGTTCCTGACTGGGTAGGAGTGAGGGGAGCTGGGGAAGCACACGCAGCAGCAGGCAGGGGTGCACTGTTCTCTCTGCTTTTGGCTGTGGGGGTGATGGCACTAGCTGCTTGAATTCCTGCTTTGGCTTCTGCCCAGCAATGGACTGCAGCCTGGACTGTAAGCCAAGTAAACCCCATTCTCCCATAAGTTGTTTTTAGTCAGGCAATTTTACCACAGCAACAGCAAAGAAACTAGAACACTAAGCATGACTGGCCAAGTTCAAACTAAGACCCCATGGTAGGAAGCCAGTGCTGGGAGGTGGAGGCAGACATCCCCGGGGCTCGCTGGCCAGCCAGCTTTGCTTACTACAGCTCCAGATTCAGTGAGAGACTGTCGCAAAAAAATGACGGGCCAGAGAAAAGACACCATTGTCTGTCCTCTGACCTCCATATGCTCATGCTCACATGTACATGTGCACCAACTCCCATGCACACACACACAAAACAATAAACTAGATGTGTGCTACCAAGTACTATGACAAAGAATGAGATACACTTATTGTCATTTCCCATTACTGCTAATCAACTCAAGGAAAACCTCTCTTCACGTTATATCCGAAGTTATTAAATGTAGTAAAAACTACAAATACTGAATAAACATGGACAATTTATTTTGAGACAGAGTCTCCATATAGCCCCAGCTGGCCTGGAACTCACTCTATAGACCAGGCTGGCCTTGAACTCACAGAGATCCGCCTGCCTCTGCCTCCTGAGTGCTAGGATTAGAGGCATATGCCACCACACCCGGCTTAAAGACGGTTCTTAGCTGCCATGTGGGTTCTGGGAATTGAACCCAGTCCCTCTGCAAGAGCAATCAGTGCTCTTGATCGCTGAGCCATTTCTCCAGCCCCGTGGACAATTATTATTCAGTGCTTATAAAATAATGTGCTTAATGGGGCTGGAGAGATGGCCTAGCGGTTAAGAGCACCGACTGCTCTTGCAGAGGACACGGGTTCGATCCCCAGCACCCACATGGCGGCTGAGAACCGTCTTTAACTCCAATTCCAGGGGAATCCGACACCCTCTTCTGACCTCCTCGACATTTCATGACACAGGTGCATGTGCACCTACATGCAGACAGTGCACTCATACACATAAAAATTTTTTTAATTAAAAAAAGAATGTGCTTAAAAATATAAAAGGACACAAAAGATAAATTTGCATTTATAAAGGAAAAAAATCCATTTTTTTTTTTTTTGGAAAAGCAGTATCACTGTCTTCTGTTTCTATGTTATAAACCCACAGAGGATAAGTGCTAATTGTATCTTTTCCCTCCACTTCTGCCTTTCAAAACTGTAGGCTAGTGAAAGTATTTTTTTTAAAGAGTCTTTTCAAAGCTCATATCATATAAGGGAAATGAGTTGCTCTACTTAACTGGCAGTGGCCAGCCATCATTACTTAAAGCAGCTTCTGAGTTTAAGCTCTTGCATCTCCTTAGGCTCATACATTGTGGGTGTGCTCCAGTTGGGCCAACAAGGATCCTTCTTTCAAAGTGCAAGCCGTTCTCTTAAGTGTAACTGTGCATGTCCCCACAGGTTGTATATTACACACCTCTAAGGGATACCATTCATGTAGGATACAGTGTTAATGGAAGTACTGAGTATCAGGCAGTGCACCACCTACCCAACTGTGTGTGGCAAGCCATGGTGCAGTGCTGTTATTTGTTCTACTGCACCACATGGATGCTATTTTAGTCTGAGGTCTCTAACAAGAATTTTCCAACTATCTCTGTTATACTTTCATAGTCCTTCTTGGTACTTACCTTCTACTCACTTTCGAGAAAACCAACCAATTAAATAACATAAGTAAATTGCTGTGGGAGGGTGTTTGTTCTTCCATTAACTGACTAACATAGAGAATGAGTTTTAATGTCAAACATTACTAAACATGTGACCTTGAGCAAGTTTCTTGACCTCACAGAACATTAATTCCTTTTTCTATAAGATGGAAAGCAGATAAATTACCCTCAGATCTTCCTGAAAGGACCAAAATGAAAGAACCCACCCGTTGCAGTCAGCACACCCAGTGCTTGGTGTTGGTACTGGGTTCATCCTCATCCTCATTGCCACCATCATAATCTTTATCTCAAGCAAATCTCACCACGCCACTATAAAGCTTTCTCACGTTCTATCCTAACTTCCTCAAGTTAGGAAAACGTGCCACTGTGTATCTACTATTGGCGCTGTTCCAAAACTTGTCCCTGGCTTTACCCCCACAGTGACTAGTAAGGAAGCCACCATTTCTAAGGCATGGTAATTTAATAACACCCCATTCTCAGCTCAGGGACTCAGAGTATGCCTGTAGCATTTTGATGCAGAACATGGAAGCAAGTTGTAGACCCACAACAGGAGATCGGTGCAGAAGTTGATCTTGCAAGCTGGAAACAGGACAGAATTTAAAATGTTCTGCTTCCACCTACTCATCCCCCATTCATGGTTAGTAAATAAATAGCCCCAGGATTTGCTTTTGCTGGTTCCACATCAACAGGCGCTTTCTCCGGATGAGCAGTAATTTCCCTGGGTGGAATCACACACTCAGCCTCACTTTGGAGGCATGCAACATCTCCGCCTCACCTGCAGGAAGAGAGCTGTGAATGATGAAGAAGGTGAGCAATCGGGCGATTTTGTGCACATGTGTTTTTCCCATAAAGAGGCATATGTTTTTCGGGTTGATGCTGGCCAGGTTAAATCGATCAGCTCTTTGCTTACTAGGAGTGAAAGAAATATCTGGACTATCTCAAGGCGAGCGGCAGTCAGACAGGTGATAGCACTGTGCTGGAAGAATACTAACCAGGTGGACGTTTCTGGATGGATGACAGGGTGTGAGCATGTATTTTTTTTTCCTGCTAAGATGAGAATATGGCACAGAAGATAGCTGGGTATGCAGGACCATTTTATGTCCAGTAATAAGATGCTAGTGCTATTCAAATAGGGAAAGGAAATCTATCACTTCTGAGACAACGTCTTGAATGATTGCAGCCCTTCATTTCAAAAATGAAGTATCAGGCACCATCTTCCTGCTTCCTTGCCCTGATGATCAGAAAGAAACTGGGGCTCTGGAGCAACACATCATGCAGATGAGGTCAAACTGGGTGCTTAAATGCAGTTCTCCCCCATTGAAAAGTATTGGGTTTTTCCTGTGGGAAGCTCAGCTAAATAAATTGAGCCATTCACCCCTCACACTGCCTACCTCATCTGCCTTTGCTCCTGCCTCTTCCAGGTCCTCCTGAAACCCTCCCACAGCCCAAGGATCAGCCCAAAATCTACCTTCTCCATGCAACCTCCACATCTTCCTTGCCAAAAGCAACCTTTTACCAGAACCTCCAGGGTACTTCTCTATGACTCTACCTTCTGCATTCTGTAGGTCTTTTATCTCCTCCCAGGGTTGAGCAATCCTAGTTAGGCACTCTATTATTCATCTCTTAGTGCAAATTTTGTATTCCTTTAGTGAATGAAACATTTTTTTCTCTTAATTTTCTCTCTCAAGTGGTTGGAACTACAATCAACTCCTGCACATAGGATTTGAGACAGGTTACCTTGTACAGCTCCAGGGAGTTGTTTTCAATGTCAATAGTGTGAATGGTGCTTTGAAGTCCTGCAATACAACTGCCCTCAGAGCACACTGGCTTCAAAATTTTACAGTTCGGGAGATATGTGCCTGCCAGCAGGGGATCTCCAGCTCTCAAACTATTCGTGTGCAGGTAAACTCACTGATATTGTTTTTTTTTTTTTCATTCTGCCTTTATATGTGTCTAAATTAAGACATTTTTAAAGGGCTAACAGAAATCGAGAAAACACAAAACGAGAACAGAGCACTGAGTATTTTTGGAAAACTCTCTCTGGATGTGCCAGGAGATATCAAGGTTCCATTTCTATCAAGCTAGGCCTTTGGGCCACACTGAGGGAACCTGCTTTCACTCTGAAAGAAGGATCTTTATGGGCCCCAGCTGTACCTCATCCATAATGCATGAACCTGAAGAGGAGGCAGGAACCTAAACCCAGAAGGTGCTCCCAGAAATAATGAAAATTCCTATGAAAAAAAGCATACTGCTCTGATATGATCTCTTCCTTCCAATGTTATCAGTTTATCCTAGGAGTACACCCCCCAAAATTACTTTTTTAGAACCAGGGCCATGGGGAGAGATTAAGGGGAAGAAAAACTAAGATAAAGTTTAGGGTAACAGAAGAAAACAGAGTATTCACTGTGGGAGAAGAATTGAAAGAGGCTCTACCTTTCAACTCAGATGACAAGGCATTAAACATGAACACTCTAAGACCCAGAGAAGAAGAGGAACTTGTCCAGGTTACACAGCACAGCCAGGAAGATGACGGCCCAGGTGTCCTGCTTCCCTGGCCAGAGCTCTCACCATGCCTCTGGAAGCATCATAGAATTACCTGCAAGGGCTCACGGCACTTAAGTACACTGTACTTTCCCAGTATAAAAGCAGCAGAGAGCTGTGTCCACTGCCTTGCAAAGAGAAGTAACTGCATGTAAGCTCATTCTTCATTTATTTGTGAATATGCAGTAATTTGGATATGAAATAGCCCCACTAAAACTTGAGTATGAAAGGTCTGGTTCCCAGCCCTTAGACTCCCTGCTACTGTAAGAGATGGAACTTTTAGGAAGGTCAGGTTTAGTGGAAGGAAGTTAGGTCATTAGTTAGGACATGCCCTTGAAGGAAATTGAGACTTCAGTCATGAGGTAAGCAGCCTCCTCCAACAGTACTCGTGCCATGACATTCTGTTGCCAGAGGCCCAAACTAGCAAGGCCAAGTGGCCATGGGGTAACACCTCTGAAACCATGAATCAAATGATCCTTACATTGATCATCTTATTGCCAACACAATTATCAGAAGCCCCCAACTTTTCAGTAAACAACCATTAAAGTCGACGTTTTTATATTAAGAGTTAGTACATTTTCGCTATGGCTATGTGTATTATTAAGTTCAACAACAACAACAAAAGACTGAGAAAAAGATGCAAGACATGTATGGCAGAATCCATGAACTGGGGCGGGGTGGGGGGGCATGAAAAAGGGAGTGTAATCTAAATTGGACTGAGAAATGATGTATGAAACACACAAACTACCAATAAAAATATTTTATTAAAAAGCATTTTAACACTATTCCTGTCTTCACTATTAATATACACATGACTAGTTGGAAGTCTAGTGGGTGTTTATTGTTGCTAAAGAATTGCGGTAGCCAGCGGGCTTTCGTCTACATTTCTAATTACACAGATATAAGATATGGGAATTGCAGCTTCTTAGTAATGTCACCAGTCTCTTTACCCCTGTCCTGTTGTGCTTGATTTTTAAATAGTAAAAATGGAACTATCAGATGACAATCATTTTAATAAAACAAAGAGTTAGTACATTTTTCTCACACGGGCTCAGATAGTAAATGTTTCAGGTTTGTGGCTCAGTTATCAAAATTGAGAATGTTATTCAAGCCACTTATCTCATGAATTATAGTATAGAACCCTTAAAAAGATTTTTTTTTCTTAATTCTAAGTTGGCCAGCAGCACAAAAACAGATGGCTAGACCCAGGGACTAGAGTCTGTCAAACTTTGGTTGAGATAGCCAAATCCCAAGCAATGCGACAGAGCCCCACATTGTACTAAAGGCACCGTTATTTCTGCAGGAAATAAAAGGCCAAAGGATATTTTCAATGAATTGAAACATACTTTCCTAGAGGGAGAAGAGAGACTCGTAAGACTCAGGAAACAAACAACACCAAAAAAACTTAGGAGGCTCAAAAAGTCAAGAAGCTTACACAACTCAGAAAGCTCAGAAATTTCAAAACTTCAAATGCCCCTCCCTAAGGTTATATAATCAGTAAATAATTGCTGGGTAAGATGGAGCTGCCTGCAAGTTGGGTTTGAATCTCCCTGGATGCAGCTTTTATTAATCGTTATCTAGGCTGGGGCAGGCTTTTCATTGACGTAGTTGCCTTTGAGTCAACCATGTTCCTATAAACAACACGTCAACTTATGCTCCTTGTAAGTATGTTCATGAAGCTACATTGAGTGGACTCGTGTCTTTGGTCTGTCACTGGTGTCCTATCTGGGGTGAATACATGTCTGTTCACATCTCCATAGAAAAAGTTGCAAAATGGTACTTTTACTTCTGAAGGAAAGAAAATTCAGAAAGGATCAACTGAGTTATGTATGTTTTGGGTCTGCAATTAGAATCCTTATTATGGAGCACTTGATTTTTTTTTTCTGAGTTTAACTTCATGTATTCACCAGCCCATACATGAACATCACAAGTTTCAGGACCAAGACATTCTCGACATCCCTGAGATATTCAGTAAATACACTAGCATTGCTCTCACCTTCCACTCATTTCAACACTTTTCACCACAAAAACAACATTAAATTGTTTTTCTCCTTAAAAATAATTGGCAATAAATAAAAAAGTTCCAGTCAGGGGAAACCGTCATCCATTCTACTGAATAGACATTACTTTCTAGTTACTTTTATGTGGCTGTGATAAAACGCCACGACTAAGGCCACTTACAGAAGGCAGAGTTTATTTGCACTTCTGGTTCAAAAGGCTGGGGAGGCATGATGGCAGAGGGGGCAGGAGCAGACAGTCAGCAATCACAGCTTCAAGCAGGAGCAAAAAGCAAAGAGAAAATCTGGCCCCCAGTGACATGCTTCCTCCAGCAAGGCCACACCTCCTAAAACCTCCAAAGAATAGAGCCAGCAACCTGGGACAAATATCCAAAGATCTGCAGCCAATAGGGGACATCCTCATTCAAAACGCCGGGCACTGTATCAGGTGTTCGCCAAACTTCCAGGGGTCTAACATGTCTCTTGTTAAATCTAAGGGAGGCAAACACACTCAACACATCTCCTACCTTAAGTCACTAAGGACAAAATATGTTGTTATTAGCATGTCAGGGCTCAGAGACCCCTGAAATACATTTCTCTTCAGTGACCAATTTCTACCCTTCTGGTGTGTACAATGCAATTTTAGACCCCTGATAGAGAAGAACCTATCTACATTCAGCCGTTTGCTTATTTATCTTAAGCAATTATATACCATCAAGCTTGTGGTTTATTCTCAAATTTCAAGGTCTCTCAAGCATCTTCAGGCTGTAAACGACTTGACATCTATACCAACACAGAGTCCTAACCCCATTTCTTTGCCTTTCATGAGTTCTATACCATTAATCAATTCCTTGTGATTTCTTTCTAAGCATTGATATTATGATAAACTGTGTTCTACAATATGTCTTCTAAGTTTCAATTGAGTTTCAAATTTCTAATCATCATTTGTCTATTCTACCTCTCTCCATAAGAACTAAAGGTGTTTCTTCTTGGGGCTTACAGTCTTGGGGATTGTAAAGTATTACTTTTTCATGTGGACCAGTATTTGTTCTCCATAATCTAGAAGTTTTCTTACTCCTGCTTGAGAGTTAATTAGGAATAAGTGGAATGGATCTGAGAAACATGAATGAAAGACAGTGTCCTACAGGGAAGGCTATCCAACTCCTGGGTTGAATGACAAGAAGGATTCAGTGATAAGATGAAATGCCCATCATTCTGCCTATCATGCTTCAAAAGGGCTAGATTTCTTGGAGGCCAGAATAGAAATTGGCTCCCAAACAGGATCCAGGAAGGTACATATTAGGAACAAGTGACTCTTAGGATGACGATAATCAGCTTTCTCACATGTGGAGTAGCTTGACCTTCAGACATCCATCTACCCAGTACTCTCTTACCCATTTCCAGATAAAGAAAATTTTACTAAGGGCTTCTTAGAGCATCAGCAGCACTCTTCACTGCTACCACCTGCTCTGCAGTCCCCAGCGTTTACATCAGGCCATGTGGGCACCTGCTGGCTTTCTGATTCTCCATTCATTTCTGTCCATTCATGCCAGGCTGCCCACACCTCTGGGTCAGTCCTAGCTTAGAACATGGAAAGTCTTGTACCTTCCTTCTTGACCTGGCCAATAATTTCCATTTCTTCTAACAGTGCCTGCTACAAGACTCTTAGAAGTCATCATGACTGAAAATATCTTCGGGACCTGTAACGTGCGCCAAAGGTGCTGCAAAAAAGGCCAGGTGATAGGACAAAGAAATCAGGATGCTTCTTCCATCTCCAAATAATGAAAACTTAAAAATTACTTGGTGAGCTGAAGAAACATAACAAATATAAATGGAATTATATTTGATATATGTGAAGTTGCTACCATTCGAGCCTCACTGGTCCCAAGATATGGGACCAGTGATAATCTTAATTTCTGCTTCTGGGGGCTGGAGAGATGGCCTAGCGGTTAAGAGCACCGACTGCTCTTACAGAGGACCCGGGTTCGATCCCCAGCACCCACATGGCGGCTGAGAACCGTCTGAAACTCCAGTTCCGGGAGAACTCCAGTTCCAGGGGAATCTGACACCCTCTTCTGACCTCCGCGGCATTGCATGACACGGGTGCACAAACCTACATGCAGACAGTACACTCATATACATACAAAAATAAATAAAATTAAAATAAATAAATTTCTGCTTCTGTTCCAATTCTTTGATATTTTATTATTTTTTATTTTATGTGTATGAGTGTATTGCCTGCATGCATTTAAGTGAACCTGTGTCATGCAATGCCTGCAGAGGTCAGACGATAGTTTCAGATTCCCCTGGAATGGGAGTTACAGATGGCTATTAACTACCATGTAGGTGCTGGGAATCAAAGCTAGGTCCTCTGTAAGAGCAGCTACTGATGTTAACCACTGAGCCATCTCTCCAGCCCCCTGTTCTAATTCTTATTTATCTGACTGAACTATAAACCTCAACACCAGGCCCTGGACTAAATTCTATAGGAAAAGAACCTAAGGGATAGAGGCTCCATAGAGACAAGAAGGAGATCACTTCATACATAGTCATAGTTTTGGCAAACACAACACACAACGGAGGAAAGTCTGCACCACAGCAGGCACCCAACACTGCTGTGGTTCTGTGCTTCAAGGCGCAATCCTTCCACTCTTCCCTTGGTTTCTATTTTCATCCCACTGTAACTCCCAGGGCTTCTTTCCTGATGGATAAGATCTCACTAAGACTGATTCCTGAGGACAAGGATTAGACCATCTTGTCCAACATTACTCCTTTCCTTGGGTCCAGCACAGTACCTGTCATTGGGAATTACTATCTGATGAATGAATGAATGAATGAATGAATGAATGTGAAAAAAGGCACCAGGAAGGAGGTAGCATTGAACCATAGCCTTGAAAGATAAGTTGAACTTGACACATGAACAAATGGAAGTAAGAAATATGATCTTTGTCCAGAGTATGCAAGAGTCCGGCATCTTCCTACCATGCTAGGAAGTTCAAGGGCAGATGTACCCAGGATGGGCAGAGAGGAAGTTACAGGAGATCACGTTGAGATTTTAGGTCACATCAGCACACAAAGGTCCTTGTGTACCAGGACTTTTTTCCTCGATGCAAAAGGAAGTTGGCTGGCCTCTCTAAATAAGATGTAACACGGCTAACTGGCATCATTGTTTTCCAAATGATAACCAACAGCAGGGTGGAACGTGAGCTGAAGGCTTCCTGGACCTAGGCCAAGCTCTGTAAGGCCTTCTCCCCTGCTAGACTTCAACCCAACCGTTGCTGTCTCTTTAATATTTTACACTTTCTGTCAAGTTTGTTATTATTTTAGTCGCTTTGAAGTACCCACCTCCCTCTGATATCTGGGAAAGTACTGCTCTATTTACTGTAGTCTCCACAGCTCCTGCAATGAAGTAAAAACCAGGGAAGGTGACTGGGGCACAGCTCCGTTGGCAGGTGTTTTAGCATCCTCTGCACAGCCAGACCTTGTGATGACATCATCCTATCAATTCAAGCTGTAGAATTGAGGCAAGCACGCTCTGATTGGCACTAACTCAACGGCCTGGACACACACCAAGTTTCCAAGCACACCACCACACCAGGCCTGCTCTCTTCCCACAGAACGGCAGACAACCCCTTCCATAGAAGTTAGTCCAGCTCTAACAGCACCTCTGTGGGTGAGCTGGGCCCCTGCCATCCTTCGGGGCTCCTCCGTGTTTGGGAGGTCGCTGTTATTGGGGCCCCTGCTCCTGCGTATTTGATACAAATGGCTCATCTGTTTACATCAACGCCTTCTTCAAACCCTTCCTGCGAGGAGTCTGCAACCTCTGCCTGCTGTTCCGCCTGAGTGTGTGCTTTGGAGAAGAGCAGCGACAACATTCCCTTGAAAGAGGAGCCAGGAAGAAAGAGTCCAGAACAGCAAGAAAACAGAGAAAGGTGAGCTAGCCAAGATTTTAAAAGAGTCGCTGGCTCTGAGAGTAACCCTATAGGCTTCAAGATGAAAACCATTTTTGTCTAATAAAGGGATTTATGTGTGGATTTATGGTTTAAAAGACAGGAAATCTCCTTCTACTCAGTAGGAACTAAACACACAGCTCCTCTTTGCAAACAAATGGACAGGCGCATAACTGATTTGAAAAGCATAGAGTGGGGTGGAGGACTCCTCCCAGTCTAAACCCCATCTTGCTGCCTACCACGTGGGACTCCTGTCTCCCTCCCCCTCCCCACCACTCCATGTCCTTAGCATCAACCTTACCCTCTTCACTGTCCCTTTCCAATCCTCCTCCCCTAAGCCTGCAACTCCACCCTTAAGTTGCCTGAGCTGCAAGGGGCTTCTGCACTTTACAAAATGCCCTTGGACACCAGCCATTCCACCTGTCCTCTTTAAAAATGTTCCCCACTAGGGCTGGAGAGATAGCCTAGCGGTTAAGAGCACCGACTGCTCTTGCAGAGGACCCGGGTTCGATCCCCAGCACCCACATGGCAGCTGAGACCCGTCTTTAACTTCAGTTCCAGGGGAATCCGAGACCCTCTTCTGACCTCCGTGGCATTGCACGACACAGGTGCACAAACCTACATGCAGACAGTACATTCATACACATAAGAAAATAAATAAAATAAAAAAAAATGTTCCCCACTTTATCGAGAAAACTTTTACAAATTAGAGAAGAAGAATCCAGGAAGAATTCACAGGCTGCCTTATCCATATCACACTGTGGGCAGGTAATATAAATTTCTAACTCTTCACAAATAAAAAATGTAACAACATTTTGAATGCTTACAAAGTACACAGCATAGGCAACTCTGGCTTTTTTTCTTTAGCTTTATTTCAGCTTTTTTTTGTACTAATGAAAATCAGGCATTGGAAGTAATGCTGTTTTGTGTTTATAATAAAACCTCATTAACTCAAATGCAACTAATTTATAACTTGTGATAATTTTGCCACAACAGAGCTGAATTTGCCTATGTGCAATATATGATTTTGCTAAGCAAATTAATAGTTTAAATCAAATTTTAGAAAGCTTATTTAACTTCCCCAGACAAATTATCTTTAAGGACATTATTAGTAGGTATTTACAACATAGGGGAAAAAAAGAAAGAAAGAAAAAAGAAAAGATTCATTTCTAATTGAAGCATCCCTTATCTAAAATGCTTAAATTCAGATGCATTTCACTGGGTTTTTCAAGCCTTAGGAAGTGAATACAAGACAGATATATATTCTGTTACACCCTGAGTTGAGGCTGAGCTACAATACTGACACTAAATGAAATAAAGCCTACACATAGCTTTATATCATGTCAGGTCAGATTGTTCTAGCAAATGAGTCCACATGGTTTGTGTTTTTCCAAGAAATAAATTATGGAAATGGCTTCCACTTTCCAGAGTTCCGGGGTGTCATACTGTGGCTATGGGCCTGCAAACCTGTGGGGAATTATCTCTTCATAAGAAAGCTGTGCTCTGGTGGACAGATGTTAGGCAGTTGTTCACAGGACAACTTTGATAATGGTGAAATTATAAGAGTTGTAGTCGCTGAGGCCGGTGTCTCTTAGATGAACCCTATAGTGGACATCTTCTCAGGATATAACTTAGCTGTGAAAGAAGCTTCCTTGGTGACACTTCAAAGTACAGCGAAAATGAGGAATTACACTTGGACATTTGACACAAATGGGTAATCACCAGCCACCTCCACTTTTCTACTCATGGAGCATGCCTGCTTGAAGAAATACTGTTGGTGTTAAGTCTGAGATATGCCTAGCCAAATGCTTACACACAGCAAGGAATAATGAAACAGAAGTCAAATTCAGCTCTTCAACAGGCTCCTGAAATATCTTCTCTTGTTTATTTTTAGATTAAATAGTCATTAAAGTGAACTTCAGGAGTCCCTCTTGGGACAATAAGCAAAAGTTGCAGAAGCCTCCACCACTCACTGCTGGGTACAGTCTGGGGCCTCCTGGGGCCACCATCCAGCTTCCTGGAGACTGCTCTACCCCACAGTGTATCTGTCCAACAAACTTCTCAAAATGGAGTCGAACTAAGCTAAATATAAAGCAATGTCAAATAGCTAATCTTTCTTTTGGCCAGTTTCTTACTGAGTCTCTGAAAAACAAGCCTGAGGAAATTGTTGGCTGTATGTTGTTTATCTATTTATCCATTCCTTTTGAGTCCAATTTTATGTTCTAGACATGCCAGTAAAGCATTATTTCATGTGAATTTTTAATGTCTTTTTTTAAAGTTGGGCAGAGATTTTTCAATAACCTATACTTGGTAAGTGAGTTTCTTCCTTTCAGGTGTGTCCTTGTCAAAGACCATTCTCTTAAAAACCTTTGGAAAATATTTACTTTATTACTTTTTTCTTCACTGGCAATATAGTTGTAACCTTAAAATAATTTGTTTAATGTCAGTTTTAAAGGATCAGAGATTGCACTAGAAATTTTCATAAAGACAGGAATTTGGAGGCTATTTCCCTGTATTGTCCATGTGTATATATCAGCCCTAATTCACCAGTGAAACTGGAGGTCATTATTTCTGAATTTGCACGTTAAAAATAACATCTACCCATAAGGGAATATCTTTAAACCACAAATGCCAGAAATAACAATTGTATTAAACTGCATTTCATGAATACATAATAAAGTTCAATTTACCATTATTTATCATGTTACTTAAATTAAATCTATAATGGAAAAGAGATTTAGTTCTGTTTTGAAGATAACAAATTCCTTCATGCCAACTGCCCAGGATTTATATTAGTTCCAATGCATCCATGTCAACTTATTATTATTATTTTTCTTAATTAGTATTGCTTTTCTATTGTTGGTACCCTAAGGAACAATTCACATCCTTTTGTGTATTTTTTAAAGCTTAAAGAGACATACACACACATAATGAATTAAAATTGCTATAACTTCAGTTTTGTTTACTTGTGAAATCCAAGAGTGCTTTAAAAATGGCCTGTGACTCGAGTGCGTATTTTCACACCCTCATAAATCCTCCAGCTTGTATTTGCATGCTTCACTGAGGCATTGACAGTTGTCTGACATTGCTAGAAAAATCACCGTAGAGGCAGACGGAGGTGTTTTCAGACCTAGTTATTGGCTGTACACCCATTCATATGTGCACAATCCAGAAAATCAGCCCAAGAATCCAAGACAAACTCACACCCATTTGCAACAGCCAGTACATCTAGGAGAGGGAGAAAGCATGGAAATGCTGGGGAGCCTTGAATTATCAAGTTAATAAGCACTCTTGAAGAAAAAAAGTAATTAACTGTTGGATGCTCTGTTGAATTCCACAACATCCTTGATACTGGACTTTCCAGTAATTTTAACATGGCCACACCTGGCCCACTGTGACGACTTAATAGTCAATATCTGTCTAACCACCTAACCAATAAGTTCAGGAAATGCCCTAGACAACTTTTATTCCTGGTCCTTCTACAATCAAGTTGTTAATGCATTAGTCGGTTATTTATCACCATACCTAAGCACTTGAGACAGGCTAGCTTTATAAAAGAAAAAAGAGGTTTACTTAGTTCACAGTTCTGGATATTCAAGAACAAGATACTGGCACCAGTTCAGCTTCAGTGAAGAACTGGTAGTGATGGTGTCCCAGCACTAGGAGCGAATGTGGGTGGAAGAAGTTACTTTCTGAAGCAGAAAAGGGACAAGTGCTGACCTTGGGCTTTGATAACAACTTGCTCTCTAGGAAATGTCTTAGTATTTTATTAGTGACTCCTCAGTGATCCTAAAACCCTCCCTTTCAGCCCATTTACCTTTTCATGGTTCTAACAACACCTCCCAATGGTCACTCTAGAAGCCACATCTCTAAAACCATGAAGTCCATGAGAGACAAATACCATATCCAAGCCCAGCAGTAAACATAGCAAGACCCGTGCATTCCACCGCAGACATCTCTCCAGCCTTCTCCTCCCCAACTAGTTCCCTTCCACAACTGTATAAATTCTGGCTCACCTGGTCTGTGTCCAGGGCTGGAGGATGACTCTACTAGCTGAGTTACTAAGAGCCAAGTTAGCTCCTTCTAATTCACCTTTTCTGTTGATCAATTGTCATAAAAGAAAAAAAAAATGTCAGCCGGGCATGGTGGCACATGCCTTTAATCTTAGCACTTTGGGAGGCAGAGGCAGAGGCAGGCAGATCTTTGTGAGTTCAAGGCCAGCCTGGTCCATAGAGCATGCCAGCTGGGGCTTCAGGGAGACCCTGTCTCAAAAAGACCAAAAAAAAAAAAAATCCAAAAAATGCCAATATCATAATGTTACTCACTTGCTTAAAACTCATAAAGTAGACAAGAACAGAGGCTTGTAGCCTATCAGGTCATTTGTAATCTTGCTCTTTCGCCAACTTTATCCCCCCATCAAATCCTGCTCAGAAGGAGGCCTTGATAAATATCGTCCACTTGACCAAACTCTAATCATGCCCTTTGAAACCTCTTACCACCTAGGTTCCAACTTATGGGGTCTATGTTTTTCCTCTGTATTGTCCAGTTAGCACAAGAATTACTAAGCCAATTAACCACACATCTGATCAGGCTCCCTTCCCATTCCCCAAGTGCTCCAAGTGTTTTCTGGTGGCCTGGAGTGTTTTTAGTAAGAGTCCTGTGAGGTCATTTTAGCTACCAACCCCCTTTAGCCTTGATGGTTCTTCTTAGCGGTTTTCTATCCCAATTCCTCGGCTGTAAGTACCCATTTTTCTTTGTTGCAGTGGTCCCTATACCTGCCAAGATGGCCTTCAAGAAAGTCGCCTTATCCCCTTAACAAGTGTCATGTCATGAATTCTTTTTTCTCAAACCCCATCAACCAATGACTGCTGGTCCTGGTGCAGCAACTTCTGAAACACCTGACATCTGCATATCTACTGAATTTATGGTCTCAAGTCTGGTGGGTTCCTCCAAAAGTCTTCAAATTCTCCTCTTGCCTCATAGGAAACAGAACTATCTTCATTGCATTCACTGTCCATGTATACTTCATTTTTTTGTTGTTTTTGAGACAGTGTATTACAGTAGCCCCATCCGGACTGAAACTTGCTATGTAGACCAAGCTGCCCTAGATCTCACAGATATCCAACTGTCTCTGCCTCGCAAATGCTGGAATTAAACGCATGAGCCACCCCACCTAGCTCCATGTTTATCTTTAATCTAATATCCAAACAAATACTTTCTGCTCGTTTGCTTGTGTATCTTTCTCTTCTGAGATGGAGGTCTTCACATGCAGGGGTGTATCTCGTCCATCATTACGTCCCTTACAGAACAAGCATGACATATCACAGATGTTTCAGCAACTTCAACAAAAGCTGCCATACATGCTTTGTCATGACTACAAAAACCATCATGCTCATGAAAAACATTTTTTCTGGTGAGAACAGGTTAACAGTTGGCCAATGCTTTCTACCACCTCTGAAATATGTTCCTACTGAACAGCGTATGTCAAGAGCCAAATCAAATACATTTCCTTTGGTGGCATAATGGCCAGCTTTTTGCTCTGGCATTATCTTGAAAATGCACAGTTACTATTCAGTACTTATCAGGTGGCAGGTTTATCATCAGAGCACAGCTCAAAAAAAAAAAAAGTCTTGAAGAAACAGCTTCCCAGCAGCCAACTTCTCCTAAATACTAAATGAGGCTGGCTGACGCAGTACTTCCAGTAACACTCACTTCTTCAAATGAATACTACAGCAGACAGGCATTGCCTTTGACAGAAGTCTGGAACTTTCCATAGAGGATGTAACAACTGTATGAGGCATCAGGAGTGCCCTTAATAGGTTAGGAAGTTAAGACACAGAGCACAGAGAAAACTTGCTCAAACTCTACCATAACCAGATTGAGAAAGGAAAGCACCCATAGAATAATGGCATCTATAATTAAAAATCCAAACTCAGAATAGTTATTACATACAAAAAAGTATACATAGAGGTAACTAAGCCTTTAATTAGGAAATATGTGCACGATCATCGGAAATGAAAATTATCCTTGAAAACACATGGCTTTCTTTACAATCAATGCCCAAGAAAAAGACTGAGGCAAGATTGCAATAGAGAATTCATATTCAGATTAGAGCACACTCTGAACAAAGCAGAGAAAAAAACTTAAACCAAGCACTTTGTACCCCACAGTCCACATTTCAGCAAAAGGTAGAGAAAATCAATTAATTCATATATCCCCAGTCAGATATGTTCAGAAATAATCATAACTAAAATAATTTTTTCACCCTAATCAAACAAGCAAAATTCAGGCTTATTAAATAAAAATTTCCTTAGCACAGAAAAATCTACTCAAATTTGTAAAGTATGATGTAAAAGAAAGAAGAGTGCTCTAAATTACCTTCCTAAGGCCCAGAATATCCACATGAACTTGGCACAGTAAGAGTTGAACAAATTATCTGCAAACACCACCCAACTTCTATTAAACAATGTGTCTCCTTCCTTGAAACAAGAACTCAGCAGGGCTACTTTCTCACCTCAAAGGTGAAACTCAATGGCAGGCTTCAAGATAGCTTTGACACGAACTTGTGTATCACAAAAGTAGAGAAATGCCACTATAATCATGTTTAATCTTTTTAAAGCTGTGATTGAGAAGTGGCGTTTGGACAGGATTTAAACTTGGCTTTGGCCATGACAGATATTAACTGACTCCAGTTCTCTCCTACCCTTATTTTTTCTTATTAGTTAGATGTCATATAGGAAATGAAATTATTATAAACATATTTAACTTGTTTAAAGAACTTAAAAAATGCAACACATAATCAGTGGGTTTCAAAACTCAATAAATCCTCTCACTTATTAGTTACAGAATATAGTTGCATTTAACCTAATAAACTTAAAAACCATAGCCTTGAGGAATATTCTTTCTTGGTAAAAATTAAATTGGCCTGGCAATTTACATTGTTTTAAATTTAGAGAGACTTGTGTACTGACTCATGATTACAATACATAAACCATTTTCATGACATGGTCTGAATTAACCTCCATGCTACATGTATAAACAGTACATCTCATTGCATGCCGTGCAGTCTACTAGATAGGATTTTTTTTAACTCAGTAAATTAAGCTTGTAAGCTAATCCTTAGCTAAATAAGAGAAAAGGGAAAGTTCAGTATTTCATTATGTTCTAAAAATGATAGGAACTCATGGTTTCTATGCATTTTAAGATACCAAAAAGGAGTTGTTAGTGTCTAAAATTAATGCAAAACAATATGGTATTCGAATGTATGTCTCTAAAATTTATAAAATTAAAGGCAGCTCACAATAGATAAAGTGATGCTCACTCAGTATGTTCAGAAGTCAGTAAGTGAGCTGGACTCCAGATCTTCCCACGGTTAGTGCTTTGAAAGAAATCCATTGATCACATTTTGCAAAGACCAGAATAGCCAAGGCCCAGGACTGCTATGAAATTTTCGTATGAAAACTGGACACTCCATCTTGTTCTACTGAATCAAGGAGGACCCCCATCAACTCAAAACTGGGCACTCCATCTTGTTCCACTGAATCAAGGAGGACCCCCATCAACTCAAAACTGGGCACTCCATCTTGTTCCACTGAATCAAGGAGGACCCCCATCAACTCAAAACTGGGCACTCCATCTTGTTCCACTGAATCAAGGAGGACCCCCATCAACTCAAAACAAGATCTTTTTTTAAATTCCAGATTACATTTGTTAAAATTTAACAACAAAAATTTTGAAGAACTGGTGTGTGAAAGCATTAATTACTATAGTTCCAGAAGAAGATAGGCTATCTTTAATGCAAACTGTAGTAAAATGACAATTTGACTTTAAATATTTTTTGGGGTCTTTTTGAGACAGGGTCTCCCTGTAGCCCTGAGACAGGGTCTCCCTTTCACCCCAGCTAGCCTGGAGCTCACTATGTAGACCAGGCTGGCCTTCAACTCACAGAGCTTCACCTGCCTCTCTCTCCCCAGGAGCTGGGACTAAAGGTGTGTGCCGCAACGCCTGGCTTACTTTAAATCTTTACAGCTGCAAAAAAGAGAAAAAAAAATCAATGGGAGATGTTTCTCATCGTGTTTTATTTGGCAAGTCTATATTATGCTGTAAAATATACTTTTTAATGTGTAAGTTGTTTGATTATCCATGCACTATATGCAAATCTCCCTTTTACTTCAGATTTGAAAAGTAGTATTTCCTTTTTTCTCATTTTTATTTATTTTTTATGTGTATGAATGTACTGTCTGCACGTAGTTTTGTGCACTCGTGTTGTGCAATGCCATGGAGGTCAGAAGAGGGCGTCGGATTCCCCTGGAACTGGAGTTAAATATGGTTCTCAGCTGCCATGTGGGTGCTGGGGATCGAACCTGGGTCCTCTGCAAGAGCAGTCAATGCTCTTAACTGCTAGGCCATCTCTCCAGCCCAAGTAGTATTTTCAGTCACTGATACTTTTGGCTCCTACCAGTCCGAAAATAACTGATCAAAACAACAGCATTTTGTTTTACTGACAACGTTATTTCTCCTTAATTTTCTTCTATCTAAACAAAAGATACAACGTCTACCCAGCTGTTCTACTCAACATATAGGGGTCTGTTGGGGCCTTTCCCCCTCACTTTCCCAAAAGTCATTCATTGCCCTGCAACTACAAAACGCGACCTGAGCTTGCCCTGCTTAGGGCAGTCCTGGTTCCATCACCTTCAGCCTTGAGCCTGCAATGGCGTCCTCCTCAAGCCCACAATGGCGTCCTCCTTGAGCCCACAATGGTGTCCTCCTTGAGCCCACAATGGCGTCCTCCTTGACTTTTCATTTATGCACTTGGCCGTTGCCATCCATTCTCCACACTGTAAAGTGAACTTGGTGAAACATACAATGGACACGGCTCCTCTGCTTAAAAAACCTTCTCTGGTTCTATCTCACTAAAACGATAACCCTTCCTGTGGTGCACCTCCTACGACCATCCAGCTACACAGGCTTCATTTCTTCCTACAGACCTTGTGCATCCTGGTGCCTTGAATGAGATGTCTCTGTGCTTGACTGGTATCCCTGGGTCTTCATGGCTCTTTTTTATCATCTCCTCCACCACTCACCTACCCACTCCACTCTTGTCCTGCAGTAGCATCACCATCCATGCCCTCTTCACTGCACCATTTTCATGCTTAGAATATAGAAAGCAGCATGAAACACCATCTGGGCCAGATCCTGTCAGTGCTCAACTCCCAGTGTCAGCCAGTACTTAGGAGAGAAAAAGTGCTCAATAAGCACCTGTCAAATGAATCCTTCCTATGGAATGTTATAGCTCACCATTTCAGATCAGATTTGGTGCTGTGGAAGCAGAAACGTCATTAGGACAAAAACAAGATACCTGATACCATTAAATGGATTTTGAGTCTTGGCTAATTATAGACATCCAATGTAGCAAGTCTATACTAGGTTTAAACGACAAGCTTGCCTTTTCTAGAATGTGCTCCTATTTTTAAATACCCTTCTCACCAAAACAAAAGCTGTACTTGATTGGCAAGAGAAATGCATGGGCAGGAGAGGAAGCGAAATGGCAAAATCTTCTAAATGTCTCCGTGGCTTCACTTGTTATTGCAAACAAAGCCAGGACAATTTCACCATAGTTGTTTAAAAGATAGTATAATCCATAATTTCTTTAATTAAATAAGGAATTGAGAACACTATCTTTCTTTTGTGTGTATGTGTTGGTTTAGATACAGTCTCATTATGTAGACCCACCTGACCCTGAACTCCCAGATCCCTTGCTAGGATGAAAAGTGTCTGCCCATGGCCAGCTGAGAAGAGATTTAAATAAAGTTATTTCAACAAATAATTACATCTAAATATACTTAGACTTCCAAATGACATTAACCCAAGATATGAATAATTTTAAAACCTTAACATTTATTTATTTTGAAGTTACTGGGCATTGAACCCAGGGCTTGGTGCATGCTAGTCAAGAAGTCTACCACTGAACTACATACCCAGCTACAAACAAACAATTATTCCTTTTCTCTATGTTAGTTATGTAAGTCTATTCCTTGCTTTAAGTCATTTAGTCATCAAAAATCCAACTATATGATGGGCACTATTATTATCATCATTTTACAGAAATAAAACTAAATCACAGTTAGTGTGACCAGAATTCACATCAAAGGATCCAAATGCCAGAGTTTACACCTTTGTATAGCATCATTAGATTTACAGATCCATATTATTTTAGAGATCCATATCTAAAATTCTTCTCACAAAGTCTAGAACAAAACAAGCACCTGGTAACTAATATCCTTAGCAACATCTTATATCAGTATTATCGGAGTTAGGGAGAATCCGAAGACACTCACTATCCTCTACCAAGGGACAGGCCTCAGGTCTTTGATGCTGAGCTTATTAAGAAGAATTTATCATAGATGAAGTCAGTCTATCATCCTGAGGTCAGGAATCAGAGGTCAAGATTCAGGAAGAAATTGAAGCGGTGCACAGGAAGTCAAGTCAGAAATGTAAGGTGAGAATTACTTTGTCAAATGAACACCAGGTATGCTGTAGAGCAGACAAGATAAATAAAGGCAGGGTCAAGACTACAGAAAGCAGGTGTAGGTGGTAAGGGAGACAGCAGGCTGAAACCAGTGGCATTAGAAAAGAAGAAAAGACCAGATAAAATGCAACTGTGAGCATTGAAGCCAGGGCAGGGCAATTCCTCCAAACCTCACTCTGTCTCACATGCTAGCCCTGTGTTCTCACAAATTTTACATCCCACGGGTCCTGATAACTCCATTTTATAGTAAGAGAAATTAATCTGTCTATGAAGAACTGGCAGCATGTTTGCTGAAACTCACTTATTACCAGTGATAGAAACTGAATTTATATAGTAGGTGCTTTCCCAAGACAAACCAAAGTGGCTGAAAGAACTATCCCAACATGCATTCTTTAACTTCATCCTCTTATCTTTCTCCCATATTGAAGAGCAAGCATTAAGAAAAAGAACGAAATGGGGAAAGCCCAGAAAGGAATGAAGTGATCAGTCTCGTCTGAATCCTGATGATCAATGGCTGAGGGTGACTTTTTCCTCTCATCAGCAATGTCTCAGCTATGTCTGGCTCGTCCCAAGGGGAGAGAGTGACTTTCAGCAAAGCTTTGGAAGAGACAGCAACATGCCATAAGCTCCCAGTATTTTAGCAAGCAGTCAGATTATACAAGCCACAAGTCTTCATCAAATACAATCTGAAGGTATGTCAGAAGCACCATATATATATATATGTATGTATATATATATACATATATATATACATATATATACATATATATGATTTAATATAAGAATGAAAAGTAGCTTTCATCTAAAAATCACTGTTCAGAATATTGTCAGAGATTACACTTTGTGAACAAATACATGTGATTCATTGAACACAATTATATTTTAGATTCTTTTTTTTTTTTTTTTTTTGGTCTTTTTGAGACAGGGCCTCTCTTTAGTCCCAGCTGGCCTGGCGCTCGCTATGTAGATTCTTGATTCACTATGTACATCCCATTGTTTATAAATCTGAAACTGAGAAAAGCTATAGAATTATTAACACATTAGATCCGAAGAGAAAGGAGGTAAAGAAAGCTTAAACTGGAGGGTTATTTCTCAGAGACAGCCAAGAAGGGGATGTCAGCAAAATAATACATAGGATTTCTGAGTAAGACAGTGATTTTATGAATAGCTAATTTTACATGCTCCTTTTGCTTCTTCTTGAATAAGCTTCCAATTTAGAGCCCCATCTGTAAAATAGTAGAAATTATCAACTTATAGGTAGTGGGAGAAGAAAATTTCCTGGTGTGGCAATCTGGTACCTTATTATATGGCGAAAAATGACTACATATATTCAGGATTATGAATGTCACTAATACGCCTAAAATCAGCACGTGTCAGTCATTAATATTCATATCGTTGAAACAAAACAGCTCATACTGTAGCTGCTCATAAATCTAGCAGAAATAGGGGGAAGAAGGGGGAAAGGGAAAAGATAAAGAGAGAGAGAGCTCAGGGACGTATTGAACGCAAGAGGGAACTCCATTCATTCAGCCTAACATCTGCTCAGCCTGAAGTGGAACCACCTGTTAGTTTATTAAATTGTAGAATTAATTTACGTGGAAATAAGAGAGGAGGGAAAAGGCTTTAATTCATACTCCCCACTTTAAAAAAAAATCCTCTACTTATTCCTTTCTTTTTTTAAAGCCTTTCATGAGCATCAATCGATGCCATGAAAGCCTAGCCCCATCATATAATTAATTGAAGCAACGAAATGTTTCCCATCGCTGGCGTGTAGGCACATTGCCTGTCATGTTTTTGTTGGCCATTTTCTTTGGTCTTCAGTGAAGAAAAGACCACTGGTGCCTCTCTCTAGTTGCAGCAGCAGCAAAAGAAGGCAGTTCCACGAGGGTTTTCGCAACGCTAAGGACAATCTTACCTTGTAAACACTGGGTGATTCCTGTAAGTTTGGTGGGGGTGGGGAGCACTCTAATGTCTCCTCCACAGAGTCAATGAGAATAACACAGCTGTAGTGGACGGATCAGAAGAAACCCAGCCCTGAGTAATGCAGGAGTCCCCATTAACCTCTCTGCCTTCTCTAATGAAAGACATACTGCCTCACTTCCTCCAATATTCTCAAATCTCAGGATCTCAAATTTGATGAATTAAAGTGGTGGATATTATCCCTACAGTTGACTTCCTCCTAGACTTGCCAAGAATGTCAGATGGTCATCAGGAGCACAAATAGGAAGGAGATTAGCATAGCTATACTAAACTTTATATGAATGTTGATAACTGTTTCCCCATATCTCTGACATGTCAACATGTTCCTCTTTTTATAACCTGTGGACTGGTTATCTAAGTTGATTATAATTACTAGGATACTGTGTATGACAGCCTTTCTCAGGGCTTGATTTCTAACCTAATCATCTAGAAGTGTCTTTTTAAAACACGGGAGGTTTTTTTTTTTTTGTTTTTGTTTTTTCTGTGTTTATTCAAACAACTAATGCTGTCCTCTTCTGAAGATCACTTCTATCACATAGCCTAGATGTCACCTTCTTCAAGTAGTGCTTCTTACATGATTAAGGCCCCCTGAACTTCATTGAACAAAAATAAAGAGATTGTTATTATGCATTCTTTTTGCCTCCTGAAAAAGTTGCCCCCCAAAAATGGAGGCTAACTTTCTATAAAGCTTTTATGAGCTGCAGTGGGGGGGCAGCATTCCCTGGAGATTTATCCAATTACAGAGACAGTGCCATCTCACCCTGAGAAGAACATTCAAAATTGTGTTTCTCTGATCATGGCAGAGACTGTAAAAGGCAGAAATCTAAGAAATTCAATTATCTCCCCCAGGTGTCACTCAATGTTGGGACTAATATAATTGGCTATAAATAATACGAGTGTGTCTCAGACACAACCTCCGTGGGTTTCATTACAAAGTACCCTTGCCACTGAGTTGCTAACAACTGGGCTTGCCATGAGGGTTAGTTAGGCTTACAACTGCATTCTTTGCAAATCATGGGTTTTCCTTATTTTCATGGTCTTCCTTCTATCTTTTCATTGTGTCCTGACTGTAACATTTTAACCATGAATTGCCCTTTTAGCACACACCAACGTAACTTTAAAAAGTGATCATTTGGCTGGGCGTGGTGGCACATGCCTTTAATCCTAGCACTTGTGAGGCAGAGGCAGGCAGATCTTTGTGAGTTCAAGGCCAGCCTGGTCTACAGAGTGAGTTCCAGGACAGCTGGGGCTACAGGGAGATCTTGTCTCGAAAAGACCAAAAAAAAAAAAAAAAGTGATCATTTAAAACCCAGAGCAAAGCTTGATCACCAACGAAGTACTTTAGAATATAACTTTTCTCTTTTTCATGCTCTTAAAAGTTGAGGGAGTCCTACAGTGGCAGAGGGTGTAAATCTGAATGGTTAATGTAACAGAACTCCAACTCCCAGAGATGTATGCTCGTGGTCCAGGCTGATGCTGCTGGATGGGATTTCCCTTGACCACACTCCAGCAGACACTTTCTAGCTATGAAACAGAAAGAACTGGGGAGTTTTCTACTTTATTGATTGCAAATAGTAGGCAATCAATAAAATTTGTTGATTTTATCCTAATTAAGCCTTTTGAAAACTAAAACATGTTGATAGAATGTTTGAATAATGCCACAAAGGAAGAGGGTCTTGTAACCATGCCCACATGGCTGGGCAAACACAGATGTATTTTGAAGTCATTCAGTGTTCCAAAGAGTTTTTCAAATGTTTTGAGTTTAACCAAACCTTGAACACATTGTGCCAAGTACTATTTTCCTTTAAGTTTCAAACCCATGTGAATTTTAAGGGAAATTAAATCCACATGGTTCTGATTCATTTTAACTTAAATCATTAAAATGCTGTTTTGGATGAGCCGTTTCACTTCCAAGAAGCTTTTCTTCACAAACTTCTTTACACCTTTTGGGTGTGAGGTCAAAAATGAGAAGTTGTAGCTTGATGATGATACATTAATTGTTACATCAAACACTGCAGTTCCAAACCCTAGCCTTCTGACAGTACTTCTGTATCTGAAAGTTTCATTTTTTAAATTTTCTGTGAGAAAATATTTGTATTATTTTTGTCAGCTTAATCTCAGTAAGAGATCTCGGCTATAATCACTGGAGCACTTTGAATCCAGACTTAGACTTCTATCAGTGTTTTTCATAAGGTCTAACAGAGTCATTTCATAGCTCCATTCAATTTGGACAGTTAAACAAAAACTTCTTCCTGCTTCATCCATACATAGCTGGCCTTGGTAATAAATACCGTGGAGAATGAGATGTAGGGTACTCAAGACCTTGCAAGGAAAACAGTCATCATATCTTGGGTTCCACCTAAGCTCCTCCATATTTCACATTGTGACCTCTTACTACAACTTTTCAGTCTCTCACCTATAACTCCAAACTTCACGAGCCTTCCTCATCTTCTAGGAATAAAAGAAAGAAAAGAGAGACTAGAAAGAGAGGATGCAGAAAGAGAGAAGGAGGAAAAGGAGAGTAGGAGGTTTCTTTGGCTCTGCTCTCTAGCTAACTTCACATGCCATTGTTTCCCCACCTGCCCAAATCTTTGACATCATGTCACTAATCATTCTCTCCTTACCACATTGTCCCCTCAACTTGTTGCAGATAATGTTCAAATACATAATTTTAGTGAAATTCATTGGCAGTCAATCATGATAGGGTAATCCCATGGGAATATCTTGCCACCATTTCAAGCCCAGTTAGATAAAAATTTACAGAAAACTCACCACTCTGCTGATACATTTCCCATTTCTATAACTGCTACTGCGCTTGGGGCCCCTTGTCAAATATCCGATAAGTAACCATTCTGAGGCAGTCTGGCCCAACAATGCACCTCGCCTACTCCCCATTCCTTCTGTTTCTAACACTCAACCCTTCAGCACCTCCTAGTTATGCTTACTAAATGATCTGTGTGTCTTCAACTTTCTCTCTGACCCAAGGCTATATTTGGCCAACAGATTAGTCTTTCTGAAACACCTTACTGCTGACTTGACTCCCCTACATGTAATCTCTCCCGGCTTCCCACTGACAACAGGAGAATGTTGTAACTCTTTAACTTTGTATCCTGAACACAAACATTGTACAATGATTAACCTGACTTTAACATAAAATGTTAGGTATTTTCTCTGCTATAGCTAATAACATTCACCACACACACACACACACACACACACACACACACACACACACACAGCACTTCAACATTAATCTTTCCCAGTCAAAACCTTCTCCTGAAGTAGAGAGAGATGTCTCAGTACTTAAGAGCACTGGTCGTTCTTGCAGAGGACCCAGGTTCAGTTCCCAGCATCCAAGTGGCAGTAACAACTATCTGTAACTCCAGATGGAGGGAATCCAACATCTTCTTTTGATCTCCACAGACATTGCACAACATGAGTGCACTTACATACACGTAAAATCAAATAACAAATAAAATATTTTTATAAAGCCTTCTCCTGGGGCTGGAGAAATGGCTTAGTGGTTAAGACCACTGGATGCTCTTGCAGAGAACCTGGTTTCATTACCAACACCCAAGCTCCAAAGTGGCAGCTAATAATAGTCCAAAACTCCAGTTCCAGGGAATGCAACACCCTCTGACTTCCATGGGTATTTTATGACACAGGCGCACTTGCATACATGCAGGCAATAACTAATACACATAAAATAAAAATAATAAATAAAAATTCAAAAACCTCCCTTCTCTCATTAATGCTTTATTTTCTCTATTGTAATAATTTACTTTACAGGCTTCTGTAGATGTTCTTACACAGTTACGACTTGTATCTGTAATGTTAAACTCTAAGTGAGCACTCTTTTAAGTGATCACATTTCAATAACCATTTGATTAGTTGGACTACTGATAACAAAATAAAAAATAGGCTTCTTCTTTAAAATAAAGCATCCTTTTAAGCATGACTAAACGTCTAGAGACTGTTTTAGATCCTCCATACTGTACACCTGACAGTCACATTTCAATATCATGAAGGAACACACTAATGAGAAGAAAAACTACTTCAAACACATCATAATTTTATATGATAACAGATGATGTCCCTACACCTGAGAAATGCAGGTGCACAAAATATCTAAAGATGGAGTAAACTGCTACGATAGAATGTTCATCATTGGCAATGGTCTGTGTCTAATAATTTCATAGCCATCTATAGCAGGAGTTCACGTTATCCCAAATTCTATACTAATCCCTCTGCTCATATCATCTCATCTAATCCTCACAAAAACTTTTGAAATGTAAGTCTTTGTATCCCATTTTTTCTCTTTTTTTCATATCCCATTTTATCAATGAAGAAAGGCCAAGTCTCAGAGATGGTAAAGTCAACAGCACAAAACCCATAAATCAGACATGCCCAACAACCTTTTCTGTTTGTTTTTGGTTTGTTTGGTTGGTTTTTATCTTGTTTAAGACAGGGTCTCCCTGGAGCCCCATAATTCTGATCTGGAACTCACTACGTAGAACAGGCTTGCATCAATCTCATAGAGTTCCAATAGAGAGCCATCTGCCTCTGCCTCCTGTGTGCTGGGGTTAAAGGTGTGCGCCACCATGCCAACCCCAACAACCCTTTAATTATCATGACTTGTCATCTACAAAGTTCACACCTGAAAACTAACAATCAAGTCACAAAATATGCCAAAAGGTATCTCAAACTGTTTTAAGTAAGTTAACCTTTTTTGCATTCATAGCTGTCCTCGGCTGCATGGGCTGAAGGCTGGGCATGACTCTGTAAACAGAATAGCCTAGCTCTCTTTGAACCATGTCACTCAGCATCTGTATTTCACTCTACATGATTAAGCTTTCATTCACCAATAATTAAAACTTTCACTGCCAAGTTCATTTATATGTAAAATAAAGTAACTCATATAATGAGTTCAAATGAAGCTTGGATTAAGAAATCTAACAATAGTATTTTATAATGTCTTACAACTGACCCTCCCCCACAAAAACTTCTGTGATCTAGATGGAAATGTAGCTCTGGTTTGGGCTTCATTTGAGCAAGAATAAATTATACATGCTTCAATGAAATATAGTCTAAATAAAGGATCTAGAGAGATGCAAATTTCACATAATAGCATCTGCATAGACTACTCACTTAGCCAAGCCAAGTGGCTTCCCTGGGCCTCTCTCTCTCTTCTATAGAATGAGATAGTTGATGCCTTCCAGAACTAAAATTCTGTGATTCAATCAATATTCATAAACCTGAAGTGATTAGATATAACAAACATTTTCTGAGTCTATTCCAAAATCTCAGGAGTATTATATCTAAAATTAAAAGCGCTGAGTGAAATTCCCATACCAGGTGTAGCCATGCTGTCTAATCAAGGTGTGCACAGGGGGTGTGTGCCATAATCATTCATTTATTTGTGGTACTTCCTAAGAAATAACAAACTCCCAGAAGTGAGGGAGTGAGTGTTGTTTTAAAAGTGGAATGATCCGCCGGGCATGGTGGCGCACACCTTTAATCCTACCACTCCACTCTGGAGGCAAAGGCAGGCGGATCTTTGTGAGTTCAAGGCCAGCCTGAGCCGGGCGTGGTGGCGCACGCCTTTAATCCCAGCACTCGGGAGGTAGAGGTAGGTGGATCTCTGTGAGTTCAAGGCCAGCCTGGTCTACAGAGCGAGCTCCAGGACAGCCGGTACTAAAAGGGACACCCTGCCTCAAAATAATAATAATAATAATAATAATAATAATAATAATAGGCTGGAGAGATGGCCTAACGGTTAAGAGTGCCAACTGCTCTTGCAGAGGACCTGGGTTTGATCCTCAGCACCCACATGGTGGCTGAGAGCCGTCTTTAACTCCAGTTCCAGGGGAATCCGATTCCCTCTTCTGACCTCCGCGGCATTGCACGACACGGGTGCACAAACCTGCATGCAAGACAGTACATTCATACACATAAAGAATAAAAAAAAAAAAAAGACAAGGCCAGCCTGGTCTACGGAGTGAGTTCCAGGATAGCCCCATGTGGCTACAGGGAGACCCTGTCTTGAAAAAGACCAAAACCAAAACAAACAAACAAACAAAATGGAATGAGCCTCCTATATACTGTAAGTAGAATTTGGGGATTTTAGATACTACATGTGAACACTGTAACATGCACTAATTCAGGAAGGAAGAAGCAATAAAACAAAAGTATTATTTTTCTTGAGTAAATAATGATTGAAAATAAATACAAATTAAGACTTTCCTGGTGCTTCTTATCTAACACCTCTCAAAAGCTATTTAAAGCTAGCTGGTGAGGAGGAAAGAGGTTTCATGTCCAGATAAGAATCCTGGAAATTTATATGCACTGTCTACTATGAATGTATATAATTTTTTTCAAATTTACAATTACAGGAATAACTTCTTTTAATAAAGATCGATTTCTCTTCCAAAATATTTTAAATCAAATATTAATTTATCACACTTATTAAAAACATGAAATGTTTATGCTACTCTAGATATGAACAATATATATTTAAGTTATTAACATTAGTAATAAGTGTAATTAAGGTGGCCAGATGTAAGATCAATTCCTATACTTTAGAAAATATAGAATATATAGCCGGGCGTGGTGGCGCACTCCTTTAATCCTAGCACTCAGGAGGCAGAGGCAGGCGGATCTTTGTGAGTTCAAGGCCAGCCTGGTCTACAGAGCAAGTTCCAGGACAGCTTGGGCTACAGGGAGATCCTGTCTTGAAAAGACCAAAAAAAAAAAAAAAAATCTTGCCAAACAAGTAATTTCCTAAATATGTTTCCCTTCTAATTAGTTTATGATTTTTCTTCTCCCTTCATTAGTTTTCATACATTCTAGAGTTTCTTAGGAATCTCTTCTGTACTGTTGATTTATCTATCTGATACCATGAAAATACAGCAATACTTAAATTATTGTGACTTTCTTTTAATATC
>VZQC01014885.1:2597284-2680979 GCA_009823505.1 Rhizomys pruinosus
ATATTATATATATTTATTACTATCCATATATATATATATATATAATATATATAATGGATAGAGTGGAACATGTTGTGAATTGTGCCTTTCTTTCTACAAGGTACTTTTCTCAGATAACATTAGCTTAACCTCATCTGATGGTAGAGGAGGGACTGCTCAGTCTGGCTATCAAGGGAGCTGAGTGGGCATTTCAGACTTAGCATAGTCCAAAGTATTCTGAAATCCCTTGTATATTTGTATTCCAGATCTCTTTTAGTGTGTGTGTGTGTGTGTGTGTGTGTGTGTGTGTTCTTATATGTGTGAGCAGATGTGTATTTGTGTGTGTGTAAAGGTCAGAGGACAACCCAAGGTATCTCTCCTCAGGCATCATCCATCCACCCTGTTTGTTGAGACAGGGTCTTTCATTGGCCTATAATTTGCCCAGTAGATGAGGCTAGCTGGCCAGCAAGTCCCAGAGATCTGCCTGTCTTTGCCTCCTCAGTGAAAGGAATATAAGGAACATGCTCAGCTTCGTGTAAGGATTGAACTCACATCCTCATTCTTGCAAGGCAAGCACTTTACAGAGCTATTTTTATAGTCCTCTCAATTTCTTGATTTTTTAGTTTTTATATAAAAGATCTAATAAAGCTATGAATTCAACTGATAGTTTAATTTGGTCAGCTCATCGGACAGAAACCTTAATTCGATGGTGAGCTATATCAGTCCTGGGCATCCAAGAGATAAAAGACTCTTTTAGCCTAATCCAAGTAATTCTTTTGGTTTCATTCCAATGCCTTTGAGTCAGAATTTCAGGGACTTGAACTTGTCATTCGTCTTCTTTAAGCTGTGGTGCCCTGGAGCACCTGAGCTACTTAGTCTTCAATGACTCATGCCCCCTCTGTGGCCTCACAGCAACAACAAAACAGTTTTCCACAGCCTTATCCTCAACAAACACCTCATTCCACATCACCACGAACAATGGTTTAAATAATTTTACAAAATAGCTGTTTCACCATCTCTTCCCCAGGCATTGCCAAATTCAAATCTCTGAATACCAATAGGAGCTTCATTGCTTTCATCTTCCTCCAACCTGAACAACCAATTCCAGATCTTCCTTGTCTCCTTGAAGGTCTTTGAATAGGAGCCACTTTCTTGTTAATTATTACAACTTTGGGGTATTTTCCTACAATCAACAGAAATCATCTCTGGCTAACTTAAGCAAAAAGAATGTTTAGAAGGCCAGTCAGGTAGCTCACCATATCAGCGGAAAGCTTGAAACTTGCACAAAAATGAAGAGAGTTCAGAAGAAGAAGAAATAGCTAAGATCCAACTACAGACACAGTCTGGTAAGGACACAGCCACTGTCCTTAACCCAGCTGCCAACAGTCAGTAACCCACTGTCTCCAGTTGTACACCATCTCCTCCCACATCAATGGCTTAAAGCGGGTGCAAAGAATTATTCAGAACAGAACACTAGCCTGTTTTTACTAAGAATAATGAACAAACATCTATTAAGTGATTCGATATAAACATGAGCAATGTTTTTGAATAGTTACTTTAGAAGAGTTTTTAAATGGCCAAGAAGCATATACAAAATATTTCCCTACTCTAAAAATGTTAACTATAAATACAACTTTTTTATTCTGAAAAAGAAAAAACCAGAAAAATTAGAAGGCTAAAAATATTTAAGAATAAAAATAATAAAATAATAAAGAAATTTGTTATTAGGAAAGAAAAAAACACATTCTACAATATAAATATTCTGTGGTGGCATAAATTGGGTATGGTCTTTTTAGGGACAATTTTTCATTATCAAATTTTACAATGTGCATATCATTTGCTGCAGAACTTTGACTTTTAGAAATACAACCTGGAAGAATGTTCACATATGCCCACAAAGATAGATGTGCACAAATGTTGTTCACTTACAGTATTAACTGTAATTGTACAATTAGAAACAACCTAAGTACCTCAAAGTAAAAGGCAAGTTAAATAAATCATGATACATTCCTATGTTGGAAGTCTAAAAATGCATCGTAAAGAAATAGATGGACCAGGAGCAGGAGAAATGGCTCAGTGGTTAAAAGTATTTGCTAGTCTTACAGAGGATCCTGCTGGGTTCCTAGTGCCCACATCCAGTAGCTTACAAATTCAGTTCCAGAGCTTCAAACACCTTCTTCTGGGCTCTGCAGGTACCTCTGAGAACATGGTGTACATGCAGACAAGCAGGCCCATACACATAAGCAAAAATTATGAATACACTAAACAAAGAAATAGATGGAACTATATATTATTCGAAATTTTCTCTGTATAACCTTAAGAGAGACAAGGTACAAATAAAATTCATAATCCCATTCCATATCAAATTAAAACCTATGTGTACGCAATGTATGGATGCAAGAAGAAGAGTAAGAGACACCTCACTGACTTTTCTAGAAGTTGCTAAGTCTAGAAGTCTACAACTAACATGCAGTTGTCTTTCATTTCTGTGGAAAGTGGGCTACATTAAAGCTGATCAAGGTTGCTACAGTTGTAAGCCTGGACTGGTAGTCCTCTCCTGGAACTACTGGACATAGATCAAAAAGGAAGAATTTGTAGTCAATAGAGAGCTAAGTATGAATTGCTGAACCCACTATAACCCAGTTCTGTGTTCTTCAACCTCTCTGAGCTTCAGCTTCACCACCTGTTTATAGAATAAGAACAATAGTAGTATATTCTACAAAGAGATTGGGAGCATTAAATAAAATATTTCAAATATTTAGCACCCTCCATAAGTCATCATAAGAGAGTATTGAGGAGGACTGGAGAGATGGCCTAGCGGGTAAGAGCACCGACGCTCTTGCAGAGGACCCGGGTTCGATCCCCAGCACCCACATGGCGGCTGAGAACCGTCTGTAACTCCAATTCCAGGAGAACTCCAGTTCCAGGGGAATCCAAGACCCTCTTCTGACCTCCGTGGCATTGCACGACACAGGTGCACAGACCTGCATGCAGACAGTACATTCATACACATGCAAAGAAAAATAATAATAAAAATAAAAAATTAAAAAAAAGAGAGTATTGAATGATGGTTCTCCCTCCCCTACCCTATCTGTCTCTGTCTCAGTAAAATAAAAACATAAAAAGCATCACCCTTTATAATATCGTCAAATTCTAAGAGTCCCACTAATTAAGAAACCATTTCCATGGCAGGTCTTTGCTGGTGCTAGTGTCAAATTCTTAGTTTATAATTCATCCTCAGGCAGAATGGTACCAATGATCCCCACTTCTCAGCTAAAGGATCCAAGTCCCCAGAATACCACTGCTACCCTATGTCCTGAACCTGACCACTGGAGACTGACTTCTACTTCTGGGACCAGTCCAACTGCACACGCCTCCAACTGACTCTTTCTATGGAGACTATTGCAAAGTCCTAACCAGGCTTTGATGTGTGCTACTTCAGAACATGTTGAAGAAGACCTTTAGCAGAAGAAAAGCCTGAGCAATTTGTTTGAAATATTCTTGCACAGAAAATCACTCATGGCTTTGGGTCCTACCCTTAAAAGCCTCCTGTTTAAAAAATTAAAATAAAAGACTCCAAACCTGATCAATAGCAGAGGGAGTAAGACACTGATTCCTTTCACCAGAGAAATTTACAACCAAATAGGTCTTTGGAGTCCAGCTTCTCCCAGCAAGGAAAATGATGTGATCAGAGAAGGGGGTGGGGAGGAAGACATGGGCGATAACATCCTTGGGATCTCTCTAAGCTCCATTATATTATCCCAAAGAAATATAATAGGATTTGAGGCCCAATTATTACTTCCTGCATCTAACCCCCTTCATTTAACATATCATTAGTATTTTAGACAAGTCCCTTGGGGCCCTCACACTTTTGTAGGTGAGTCAGACAGCAAGAGCCGTGGCAGCTATCCAAGGAAACTGATCCCCTTTTAATGCTCCTTTCGGGTTACCTACTATAATGCAATTATCATGTACTGAAGCAATTTTCGGGAAAATGGCTTGACAAGAAGAACTCTGTCATTTTGTAAACAAGAACAAACGTTGTAATTGGATCTTAATTACACAATGTTCTGAGAGGTTATTTTTATTTCTTTGTTTGTTAATGCAATTATTTAGCGTCCCTCTCTTAGCCGTGACCTTGCAGGAAGAGGGTATTTTCCAGTCAGCATAATGCTTTATCTTTGAAAGCTACAATCAATAAGGATAATTAATGATGCCGGCTGCAATGATAGCCTCAGCAATCATTATCCCACATTAATCCCTGCAGTCAGGCTGGGGTCAAGGCCATCTAAATCATTCACCCAGGGGTGGAGAAATTCAAATAATTTACCAATTTAAATCCTTGCAAACAAATCCCACTTTATTTGCAAAGCAGTTTGAATGCTGGCTGGGTTGGCTCTGTATATTCTCCTTGGGTCCTGTTTTTTTTTTTCTACGTGGCAGAATATATTCTTTATACAGGATTAACACTGCAGTATTGCTATGTTTGTGTTTTGATAAATTAATGAAAACATGCAGCACATGAAATGCTGCTGAGCCTGGAGGTATGAGGCACATTTAGCATTTCACACATTGTTTCTGGTTTTAAAAGAGAAAAGTGGGAGAAAAAGCGAGGGGAGAAGACTGGGGCAAGGAGGAGAAAGAACAGAGGATGCAAGGCAGAAGAGCAGCTGGTGTCTGCAGCTGCCAGAGATAGGGAGAAGAGGGCTGAAATACAGGCTGGGAAATCTTTGAGAAGGAACTGGGGCCTTTCTCCGAATTACTAAGTGGACTGTCAGACTTGAAACTTCATGCTAAAGCCTGGAGAATGGCCCCTTGGAGATATATTTCTCCATCATTTTTGCCTTTTTTTCCTCTGCCTTTCCTAACATGTGCACTAGATGGTTTGATGTATGCTTTTAATTGTCTGCTATAGATCTCACCCTGTTATGAAGAATTCCATTGGGCTTCTATTTTTCATTGATTTCATTTTAATTAGTGTTTTGTTATAAATCATATTCCTAGCCTGCTTACACCGATGATATAAAAATGATGTTCTCTCTCTCTCTCTCTCTCTCTCTCTCAATGGGGGTGGTGGTGTTTCCTTTACTGAGTCACCAAAAGAAGGGAAGTTTGCATCCATTGTGTTTCAACAAATATGTATTGATATGATACAGACAATTTTATCTTGGCCCCCCTTTTTACAAGTCATATACTACGTGGGAATGAATAACAGCTAATGTGAGCTTTCCTGGTGATAACTGGAAGGTTAGCATGCTTGTGGTGGGAGTTTGGAGGAGATGAAGGACCATTAAAAGATAGCTTCTAGAGTCAGAGATCTGCGTAGCATGGAACCAGAGTCACCCTTCCCCCCTCACTGTGAGAAGTTCTCTGTGAAGACCATGTTGAAAGCTGCCGAGAATTTATCACCCGTTGCTTTTTCATTATGAACAGTGACTACAAAAGAGAAATCACTTAGTGTTTCTGAGCACAGTTATTATATTCCTGATAAGAAAGTCTTTTTAATGAGATTTTATCACTATTTGGCTATTTTCTGAATGTAGATCCTTGTTTCATCCTGGCAAAAGAAAACCAGATCTGATTGGAGAGGAAAAGTGAGTAAAGTTGAACTATAAAGAGAGAGTGATGGTAGGAGACAAGTGTTACCAAGAGGGGATGGGGGAAATGGGGGGAAATTTAACTGAGGAGGGAGGAGAGAAGGTTAGACAGGGAGAGAAGAGATAATAATGTTTAGGTTGTGTGAACAACCAGAGGAAAATGTATTAGCTCAAAAGCCTACTGAAAAATGCACATATAATATCTGTATCTAAGTGTATGTGTATAGATGAAGGCTGTATAACAAGAAATACAGTGTCAGACAGGGACAGGAGAAAACTCCCTTTGAGTTGTTGGCCAGGGTAGTCCAAGAAACTCCCAAAATAACACAGGCTATTGCTTCATCCCTTGATTGCCTCCCAGAACTTGAAAGTCGACCATATTGCTGAAGACAAAGACATACTTCACACACAAGGAATTGAGCAGTGGAGCTGGAAGTGACATGGAATCCTCCTTCCTGAAGTCGAGCTCTCATATTTTCCGAGGATGTTATGCAAGTTGCTACGGGAGAAAAATCAATCAATGGTCCAACTCCAGCTGTCAAGTTTAATAACTCCAATAATGACAGACACAGCAAGCTCTGTCTATTGGTGTGGTAGTGCCACTTTTATCTTGGGGGTTATCAACACATATCTGATTGGACTTAAAGTCTGATCAGTGGAAGGTAACTCATGTGTGGTATTATAAACATAGCTAAATGTACATGACTGGAGAGGTCAAAGATCCCAAAGAAGACCCTGTATGTGTCACATCCCTAGGCAAACATAGTTTCTTACTGTATGGTAAATATGTATCCTTATATTCACAGATAAGTATACCAGTCACCACTCATCAAGGAAGCTTCTTTTTGCAACAGATGGAAACTATTACAGAATACCACAGCAGGTCACACACAGAGAATAAGTGTCTGTGAGATGCCGGGCCCTAAATGACATATCTGCAATGGAATCCCTATACCTAAGGCTCAGGGAACACAGTGGAACAGGGGGTAGAGAGAATATTAATGCATCATTCAACTCTCACCAGCAAAGCTCCCTCATGCAACAGATGGCAATTAACACAGAAAACTGCAGCTGGTCAAAACGTAGAGAATAAAAGACTGCAGAATGTCCCCTGGATAGGACTCCAATATTAAGCCTCTGCTACCCAGAGCTCAGGGACCATTGAAAGAAGACGGGGCAGAAAGACTGTAAGGGCCCGGGGCGGTAGGTGACCAAAAGGAAATGGAGTTTTCCAGACAGCTGAGAACTTGCTCGTATGACCTTACAGCAATGGCGACAGCATGCACAAGACCCATGAAACCCAAGCCAGACAAAAACCCAGTACAGAACTGGGGAAATGGATAAGAAGCCCCAACTTTAGTTGGGGCACCATTGGCAGCTGATCACTGCTGGGTGAGGGAGCGTTGATCTTCATTAAGGGAGTGACTCCAGGTAGGCTTACCAGGCTCCAGTGCATGAACTCACACTGAAAGACACCTGGGGACACAAACTTGTCTTGACAGGCCTTAGTAGAATGCATGAAATCCCGTGGGGAGGGCAATGGGACAGGTGTAGAGGGGAGGGGTCTAAATAGGATTACGATGTATTGTATGAAATGCACAAAATTTCAATAAAAATTATATATTATAATAAAAAGTGACTTGTGTGTTTGAACATGGAAAAGCACATGTAATTCCAGGTCGAACTATGAAATGGCATCTTCTGTCAGCACTCCAGCTGTCTAATTCTGTGATATGTCTCTTGATGCTTGTTTCTTTTCTTCATTGGTGCTGAGGATTGAAGCCTGGGCCTTGAGCATGCACAGTAGCACTGAGCTTCATAATCATCCCATGGGAATGGGATGATGCCCCATCTTTATAGGCATTGGCCTTTTCAGTCTTCACATCCCCCTTGCTTACCATTTCAGCTTGCATTACTCCAGTAAGCATTTTTTTGCTGAGCACCCACAAGCAGGGCTAACTATATAATTTGCAATCCCAGTGTAAAAGTTGACCTCAAAATTTCTAAAACTTGTCTCAAATTCATGACCCAGGACAATGAAGTCATCAACCTGACCTTTCCATGAGACAGCCACATCAATCCACAGTTAGATGGGCACACCCTAGTCACAATCCACCTGGAAATCACAATGTGAACCAGGGTGGCCTCAATCTTGCAGAGATCCACCTGCCTCCACCTCCCAAGGGCTGGGATTAAAGCCCTGTACCATGCCTATTGTGTGTCTTTAATTTTTTTTTTCTCTGATGTCTAATACTTGAATCTAGTAGGGGGCAAGGGTCTCACACTGAGTCACCCACTCAAAGCACCATGGAGATGCCAAGCTGAGGAAATGGCAGCCACTACTACACCTTGCCTGAGACTCCACGAAACACAAACCAAACTCCAACCCTCCCTGATTCACTTCCAGGCCCCCCACGAAAAGCTGAGAGTGACAATGGAATGTGAGTATCTCTACCTCGACAATGTGACCTGGTTACCACTCTTGGCAGAAAGAAGAAATGATCTTGAAAGCATGGAAGAGATGGTCAGAAACCCATCCTGGAGGTTAGAGAGATGGTTTAACTGATAAAGTACCTACCACCTAAGACTGAGGACAAAAGTTTGGATTCCTCTCACCCATATGAAAAGCAAGGCGTTATGTTACCATCTTTGTTGATAGGGAGATACCTAGTGTTCATTGGTCAGCCAGTATACCCTAATCAATGAACTTCAGGTACAGTGAGAGAACTTGCCACACATGGAAAAAGGCATACTTTGTTGCATGTTGTAGAAAAATCAAGCTATAACTGAGCAAGAAGCCTCCTCCCTGTTAGCCAGCTTTCATAGCCCTGGCAGGTACTATGCAGACCACTGGGTGAGAAAAGACACCAATGGTCTTACTCAGCTGTGAACCCTATGAACTGTAAGACAAACCTGTCAGACAAGATGCTCCTACTTGAGTAATTATGGCAGTACTATTATAGGAGTAACCAACTGCTCTCTTATTGAGGCCCAGTTCACAGGAGAGAATCTATGCCTGACACCATAAATCTGACCAAAAGGCCACAGCTAGGGAAGGCTTGGGATCTAGGAGGAAACCGAATATGGTTACTTAGCTAAACTACCACAGAGTAAAACTTCCTTCTCTATATATTAGACAGATACCACACTAAGCCTTAATCAGAGAAGCCTCTTTCCAATGGATGATGGTAAACACAGAGACTCATGGCAGCACAAGACAGAGAATAGTGATGGATGAATGCTCAGCCAGGTATGAAACAGCTATTTATACAGTCCTCTCTAAGGCTCAGGGAACACTGCACAGAGAGAGAGGGCAGAAGATAGCAAGAAGGGCTGTGAAATGTCATCTTCTGGTCAACATATAGCCATTGCAAATCACAAACTCACAGCAACTGCTTATACTGACTGGGTCTGTACAACAATGGACCTGTCAACACTCAGGCATAAAGGGAGGAGGGGCTCAGAGGACCCTATCCCTCACTGCTCAATTATTAACAACTGATAGATTCAGGGAAAGGAGGAGTCATTGCTTCAGTCATGTATCAGCTGATGACTCCAGCCAGGCTGCAAGCCACAGTTCCAATACAATTGTTACACAGATGTTCCTGGTTAAGCTAAATGGGTTTCAAAATGAAACCAAAAGTCATGAATCAGGGAGGGAGACCTCTAGGGAGAGAATGTATATGAAGAGAGTAGTCATAATGTTTCGTATACATATAAGAAACCATCAAAGAAGAAATCTAGCATTTAAAAATAACATAAAAATAAGGCGGTGAGAGAAGACACACACACACACACACACACACACACACACACACACACACACAGAATCAATCCTAGAGAGATAAGGAAGGAATATGAGCTCAGGCTCCAAGCTCCTTGATATGTAACCCATTGTCCCATTGGACTGCACCTATATAAACTTAAAAACAAGTACAAATTCAAATAAGAAATTATAAGAATTTCAAAATATTTGTATAACATTAAACCCCTCAAACATAAGGGCTTTCTAAGCTTGTGGCATCAGTCACTTGCACATGTAATAAGTCTTCTTAGTCTATATCAGGAGAAAGCCCAAAGAAGAATAAGACTAAAATGTCTGCCCTTTGGAAGTTAGAATAGGAGACGCAGGCATGCAGAAAGCAAAACAAAGAAACAGTCACACCATGCAAGGAGTATGATTCACTGAACACCTACTCTATGGCAGAGCATTGTGCTAAGCATCCTACATGGATCACTGTATACCTCACAATGACCTCAGGAGGGTGCATTTTTATTCTCCATATTATGAGTGATGAAACTGAGGCTACAGGAGTTAAGTGACTTTCTCAAGGCTGTTTAACTAAAACAAGGCAGAGCTAGGATCTGAATACGAAATAGATCCTCTTCAACCTAATACCCTGCTGTTTCCCTTCTCAGAGAGGTTTGTGCAAAAGTACGTGACAGAGAGCCCAGAGATCACTATCCCCACCCTTCAGGAGTTAAGAAAATCTCTACAACAGAGATAAATTTGAGGTAGGTTTTTGAAAAGTGAGCTGGAATTTACCTATTGAAAGAAGAAAGGATGTTGTGCATTCTTGGAAGAGAATAGAAATTTCAGGAGGGTCTCATGGATGAAGCAAGAAATAAATGGCCAGAATAATGAAGCTACAGAGCCAAGAAGAATGTTCTGGTAAAGCCTTGAGTTTTATTCTGTAGTCAGTGGGCATCCAACAATGGTATTAAGATGGATGGTGACATGATCCAATTACTAATCCCTTTAGAAACCAGGCCAAATTTATATGGAAAATAACTCTAAAATAACAATCATCTTTTTGGAAACCATCCTCAACTTATGCTGAGGATTTTGCAAAGGCCCTTCAACAGTGCAGTAATTCATCCAGAACAGCTGCCAACTCAGAGCAGCTGAGGCTGAAGAATGAATGAAGTCTTATTAGTCAGTGGAAAGGCCTGTAAAGAAAAGACCTCAGGTGATCAGAACCATGAGCCTGTGTTCATAGCAGTAGAAGAGCGGGGCTGTAGACTAAACCCTCTCTGGGAAGCTGTTGTACTGAAGTGATGTCACTGCCTGAGCCAATGTCTCGAATGGACTAATATAATAGATATGAGGAGTCTCATGGGCTTATTTCATTTGCAACTGATCAGTGACCTCACACAGGTTTGGAGTCAAGTGCTGTCAGGTTTAATGTTGGCTCTGCCTCTAATGAGCTCTGCCATCTTGGGTCTAAACGGTTACTTCTTTTGAAGGATTTTTCCAGAAGTCAGGTAGACAAGACAAGGTGGGTAAGGACCTTGGGATCTTAAAGGACTGGGTTCAAATCCTAGTTTGCCACTTGCTAACTGTTTCATTTTAGACAAGTTAGTTTCCTTCTACAAGTCTCTGTGTCTCAATCTGTAATGGAAATAAAAATGTGAGAATTATGAAATGATGTAACAAAGGGATGCATGCCTGAGGAGTACACGTAGGTTGTCAAACAATGTCGACTTTGCATTTACAGATAGAGTGACAGAGTAATATGAGTTCCAGGTTTTCCCCTGCCATGGAGTAAGCAACACTCCAGCGTGTTCAAGATCCAGCTCCACCAGTAATCCACCATCATTGCTGCTGGAGGTGTAATGGATATTAATACTGCTTTACCAGAAGGGCTGAAGACCACCTTCATCCACCATGGTCTAGCACATGGAACTCACAAAGCTGCCAAAGTGTTGAGCTAGTGCCAAGACCATCCACATCCTTGCACTCAACTGTGATGAGCCTGTGTGTGTCACCATGGAAGCCCTTTTCACTGAATGCCAAATCAACTTAAGGTTGACAATGACAAGAAAGCTAAGGCAATGGGTAAAACCAATCAAGAGGGGAAACCCTGTAAAGCAGTTGGCTATAGGGGTTAAGGGCTATGGCAAAGAATCTTGGGCCAAGAATGTCATCAAAGAAAGAAAGAAAAATTTGACTTATTAAAAATAAATAAATAAACAAACAAACAAATAAATAATAGGTTCCAAATGGCACTTCCTAGCTCCTTCCTGCCTTGTTTCCAAATCTTCAGTTTCCCTTGCTGAGAACATTTTTTATGGATGTGGCATTGTGTTATGTCTTGAGGCTATAATGGTGAGCATTGACTCTGCCCTCAGGAAATTAATTAAGGCAGAGCATGTAGCACAGTGGCAAAGTACTAGCCCAGCACGTACAAGGCCCGGGTGCGATTCCCAGCACCACAGCAGTAAGACCATGGCTGTAGCAAGGAAGAGGTCTTGCCGCCTTTGTATGAGTAAGAGCATCAGAGCCAGCTGCCCTCCGTCTTTGCATCAGGAATGCTGGCCGAGGCTCCATCTGGAAAAACTACTTCCCAGCATCCATTTGGGAATCAAGCCTCTGAAAGAAAATATTGAAACTATTCTCAGTTAATACTTTGACGAGATGAGTGAGCCTTGAGATAAGAACAGAAGTAAATGAGGAAGAGATGGAAGAAATGAGAAGAGAGAAGGCAGAGCGACGAATTCCCCAGTCCTTGGGCTGCATGTCCATAAGACCTGCGCTAGGCCGCGCTTCTCCATCCCAAATGCTCGCCTACTAGCCAGTCACTGTGGACCAACTTCCAGAATGTGGTCTTCTCATGATTTCCCTAGATTTCTATGATCTTGTACGCAAACGTCATAAGCTAAGTAATTTTAATTTCCAACTTTAAGCTTATATTGACTATGTCGAATCCCAAATAAAACCAAAAGACTAACCACACACTTGACATTTTTTTCACTTATTTTAAAAAATTCTTAATTAGGCAAAAGGTTTTTGACATTTTTATTACAATTATCCTCTCAGACTTACATTCATTAAGTTGTGGTGAAAACTAAGATCTGGAGGAATTTTTCTTGTCTAAAAAAATTGGAAGGCCAGGCATGGTGGCACATGCCTTTTAATCCTAGCACTTGGGAGGCAGAGGCAGGTGGATTTCTATGAGTTCAAGGCCAGCCTGGTCTACATAGTGAGTTCCAGGACAGCCGGAGCTAGATGGAGACCCTGTCTCAAAAAGACCAAAAAACAAAACAAAACAAAAAAATTGGAAGAAAATGATCCAAAAAATGGGTTTCCTATATAAGAAATTGGATGGCGATAACCAAATTAGCAAGTCTATTTCTTCACAGACTTGTCATTCAAGGACACAGCATTTCGACAATTCCCTGTGAGAAAGGAAGACCCCTTCCCACCGTGTTCACTCCGAAATAGATCTGGAACTGTGCTGGTCTCAATCACTTCCTGATGGCTCCAATGCTGAAATGGCATTTATTCGGCCTTGGGAAGGGATCAGAGGGAGGCCTGGCTGCTTGCCAAAAGAGGCACAGAAACAGAACCAGGGAGGACGCTTCCTCGGCATCAAATTTTTAAGACAAAGATTCTGGACTCTGAGGCATTTAGGCTCCGCCCCCTCATCCCTTCAGAAGCAGAGTCTGGTCTGTAAGTGGTAGCTGTGCCCCTAATATTACACACATGGTCACTTAACTCGAGCAAATTCAGCCACACACCAGAGAGAAAAGGAACATACTAATGTGAAGGCCCCGTGCCAGTTGCCATTGCTCTTGATGCACACGCACCACAGGGAGGACAGATGAGGGGCTGGGCCGGCTGCTCTCTCTGCTGGTCCTAAGAGCGTTCTCATTGTGTATCTCTTCTGATGAATACAGCTCTGATGTTCAATGTTTTTTAAATCTCTTAAATCTGTGTCCACATGAGATTTGGGTGCAGCGGGTAGATTTTGAGCTTATACAACTCTTGCCTTATCTACTGCCTTAGAAGCATAAAGTTCTATGAGTGAATTATTCTCCAAACCAATTCATTTTCTAGATAGCCATAGTGCACCAAGGAGCAGAGAGAGGCATAGACTTTTTAAATGCTCTGTCAGAGAGAAATTTAGGGAACATGAAGTCTATTCTTCACCCCTTGTTTTCACAAGGTAAGACGCTGGGGTTGCGGAAAGGTTGTGTTGAAGATCCTACCTGTGGAGCTGAGGTGGGATTTGCTGCTGTTTATGCAGTGTCTGAGAGAAGAAAGCACTTTATGTTTTGTTTATAGGCAGTCGTTCATCAATTCTGCATGATACCTATAGTAGATTACAAACAATTATCAAATTTAGAGTGACCATTATCAATTGAGAACAACAAATAGAAAATCAATGAAGATGCTACTAGAGGTACCCCTGTGATGCATTCTTCCTTTGCTAATGATGGGTTTCTCAAAATGCAGGGATATCCTCCAGAGAGTAGCTCAAATTCAATCAGCCAATCAATAATTATGTACTGAGCATATCATGTCTTTTACTACATACAAAATACAATGCTAGCTGATGAAGCAAAAACAGCTATTTAAAATGAGGTTTCTATTCGAAAGAAACAAATATTGGATAATAAATGTATGTCTGTATATAGTTGCCCATATGAAATTAAAGAAAAATCTTTCAGGAACCTTTAAATTTCTAACATTGAATATAGTTGGCTCTCCACATCTGCAAGTTCTGAGCATTGTATTCAACCAACACTGAATCAAAAATATTTGAAAATATTACATCTGCTAAAAATTTACAAACTTTTCTGTCATTATTTTCTAAAATATACAATATGATTACTATTTACATGATATTTATATTTTGTTGGATCTTTTAAGTAATCTAGAAATGATTTGAAGTATAGGGGGAGATTGGGTAAGTTATAAACAAATATCACAATATTTTATACAAGGGAATCAAGTATCCACAGAACTTGATATCCCAGGGATCCTGGAACCAACATTAACAACTATGGGGATTCATATTCATTTTCTCTCTCTCTCTCTCTCTCTCTCTCTCTCTCTCTCTCTCTCTCTCTCTCTGTCATATATACATGTATATCTTCAATGAACAATAAAACATCTGTCTGTGAGTTATCCTGCCCCATACCCTGCCCTCCCATTTTCTAAGATATTTAATCCTTCCTATTCCATTATTCCCCTCTCATCCTTTCAATCAGTAACATCAGAAGCCTTTTATAAAGTCTACTAATGTAGAAGATTCTTAAAATACATACATATATAGAAAGTGTTTCAATGGAATTGCCCTTCAATGAGGGAAATGCTCTTACCTGACACCACAAGCTAGCAAATAAAAGCCAATGTCAAGAATGGGCTCCCTCTTTTTGAGCTGTTGACCAAAGAAGTCCTATAGACCCTGAAACAATACTGACTATTGCCCTTGCTCTTGGTTACCATACCGAACTTGACAGTAATACCCTATTGTTGAAGATTCTGCACATCATGGAACAAATCAGGAGAAATACCCTGATGGTGTGAACACTGAGAGCTGTAACAATGACTAGCTTGGCAAGATAAGCCCATGGGTACAACAGTGGCACAAATTTTATAGTAGTAACCTACTGACCACTTTTGCACTGGATTTCTTAAGGTCTGCTTCACAAGATGGAAACCATGCCATAGGTCATGGACCCTAGGAGGAAACCAACCACTGTTTTCCTGCTAAGTGAACATAGTATTAGGTTGATTTATAATGACCTAGTGAATTGCTTAACTCTCACCAGAGATGTTTCCTCTTGCAGGAGATGGGAATCAACACAGGGATCCACAACTGATCAATGTTCAGAGACTAAGAGACTATGGAGTGCCCAACCCTAAGTATTACCTACATCAACTCTCTCCTCCAAAGGCTGGGGAATCATTACAGAAAAGGGGGCAGAAAGATTGTAAGAGCAACAGGTGGTATATGTACAGAAGGAAATTTTTCTGAACAAAACAGGGCATTTGCCCACGTGAAGCCACAATGCTTATTACAGCATGCGCAAGATCCTAATGGTGGTGATTCGGTTAGAGTTTATCTAACCAGGAGAAACCACAATGGTGATTTATGAAGATACAATACTTATGACTTCAGAATATAGAGTGTATTGGAAGCAGGTAGAAAAAGAGGAGACAACTAATTAAGAAGTTATTGCCATAGCACATTATGAAATGGCAGAGGAATGAAAGAGGGTGGTGGGTGTGTTCACAAGAAGAATGGATGGATAGATGCTGTGTCAGATTTAAACACTGGTAAATATAGGTTCTGGTTGGTAGTAAGTGCTGGGGACAACCTCAGAACTAACAAGTGAACTTCATTTCTTTTTATGTCCAGATTCCCTTCATTTGTGCATGAGTTAGGAGAGTCTAGAATTGGGACAAGCATTGGGGAACTGAGAAAGTCGGGAATCTGAAAGATGAATAGATCAAGACTTAGAAACAGGTGGGGAGGTTTTGTCAGTAGAAGAAAGTGACAAAGCTGAATCCCACAATAGAATGGGGCAAATCAGACTTTGAGGATGCCAGCACAGGACTAGGTTCCACGGCTCTGGTTTTCCTAACTTACTGGGTCTCAAGAATGTCTGTCTCATTGGAAGAGGTACCAATGGTTAAAGCCATTGTGTATGGATACATTTTTGTATGACTTTTTTAAAGTGAGTCTCACTGTGATGGAAATTATGGAGAAACTTAAGGCCCACCAACCCAACACCAAGTCATCACCTTGGTACCATTACTAGGACTAAGAAAACATAAGACAGCCAAAGTCGAAGTGAAGTTTGAGACATAGATGAAGTTTACACTCTATCCCTGCTTTTTTCCCCAGCTGCTTTCAGGAATGCCTCCACTCAACCCAGAAGGGGCCTAAAAGCTGTCTACCTCGAGATAGTTACCTGGGTGAGAGGTTTACCATCTTCTTGAAATAGGTCATCAGCAACAGAGTGGAAATGGATTCAAGATGTTACAATGGTACAATTGACAGATCTCTTTAATTTTCTACAAGTTGAGGTTTAGGAGGATGGTAAAAGAACAGAGAGGCTCAGAGATAGCTCTGAATCTGCAGCCCGAGTTACTGGGTGGTCTTTCCTCTGGGTAGACTGGGTCACAAGGTCACAAGGTTACACTGGGTTACTCACCCAGGGAAGTCTGAGTGAGTCTATTAGAAACAACTCAGGAAGACATAATAGGATTGGAGGTCTCCACTGTGAGAGTCAAAGAACTGGAGCAGGGAATTTGCCTCACAATAATCAGAGACTATTTAGGACAGTTCTGCTGCATAACAATAATATCAAAATCCTAAGATAAAGTCTAAGTATTCTCAGGACAGTCCATAGTTCCTAACAGAGTTTCAGTCAATGTTAGTCCCATTTACAGCATACAAAGTGTTAGCCAAACACAGACGTGGTCTTCTGAGTCTCACAACCACCATGCAAGAGAGACAAAAAAGGATAATGTTGACACCATTTTAGAGAATATGAAACTAGAGTTTCATCTGACAGTGATTTTCTCAAACCCAGGAAGGAAGGTTTGGGACATTTACTTTGTCTTCCACTGTCTCACCTTGTGGACAACTAGGAGGGGTTGGTTCACTCCAAAATTCAAGACCAAGGCCTGAGAAATAAAGCATGAGAGCAGATAAACTGAGATAAATAACTCCATGTAGCTAGCTAAGTAAATAGTGGAGTATTTAAATACTGAGCCATTGCTTACCAGCTCACAATAAAGCTGAGGATGCCGAGCCTTAGAAGCAGACAGTCTAACGGGAAAACAATCTGGCAAGTATGATTTAAGTTTTTTTAAGACAATTATCTTTTGAACTTAAAATATACACACACACACATATATATATGGTTTATATACTTGGTATTGAATTTTCCCCGGGCTCTATTTATTTTATGACAACGATGTAATGAAGCAACTTCTGTTGCTTTATTGCTAACCAGGAAGCCCTAATTATTGGTGCCAGAAAAAGGTTTAAGAGACCTACAAGTAAAAATATAATAGAGGATAAAAACTTCTATTGTGATGAGTAACCTGGAAAAGAAATGAAACCAGAATTATAAAATAAATTTTATACTATAATTACTGAAGTATAGATTGTAATTACAACTAGTTGTTGGTTCTTACAAAGAACAAATAATTCATAAGTATGGTTGGTGACTTTAGTATAATCCATTCGATCTAACAGCAAAATAAAAGTAGTCTTCACTTTATTCATGCCAAGATGATCCTAGGAAAGGCTATTTTCCCAGTTATACCCAAGGGCTTTGGCAAATTTTCCAAGAAAATAAATGGGATTTCAATGATTCTCTTTTGATGGTGGAGTCATTTCTCTTGACTCTTTAATAGTTAACATTGATAGATTATTACATGTCAATGATTGGACATGCTACCCAAGTCCTATTTCCAACATCATTTTGTCAGTCTCATGAAATCTTCTGCTTTATGCAGAATTTCCCATGACCCCCTTATAATCAGTTTCCCTTGAGGAATTTTTTTTGTCAGCTCTTCAGCACTTCAGAAACTATCAGAATCTAATAGATAAGAATGCTAATACTGTGCCCAGAGATAAACACTAATGTAAGGGGGCTAATTTTGTAAATAGATGCTTTGTTAATGTTTCATGTGCAATAACTTTTTATTTTTTAATATTTTTCTTATTTTATATGTATGCATGTATTGTCTGCACTTAAGTAAGCGCACTTATGTCATGCAGTGCCCATGGAGGCCAGAAGAGGGCATCAGATCCCCTGGAACTGGAGTTATGGACAGTTGTTAGCCATCTCCTGAGTGCTGAGAATTGAACCCAGGTCCTCTGCAAGAGCAGAAAGTGCTCTTATTACTGAACCATCTCTCCAGCCCCCAATACAGTAACTTTCTTAAAACTATTTAGACATTTAATACCCAGATGATGACAATCACCTGTACTTTCTCTTTCTTAAATCTACCTACAAGGTAAAAGTGGACTGATAAAGCTCATATCTGGAGAATCTGAGTTACTTATATACAAACCCTGTACCTTCCTATCACCATTTATGCTCTCCATCAAAAGTCCTAACTTCCTGGGCATGGTATACCATGCCTTTAATCCCAGCACTCAGGAGGCAGAGGCAGGTGGACCTTTGTGAGTTCAAGGCCAGCCTGGTCTACATAGTGAGTTCCAGGATAGCTGGAGCTACCAAGAGACCCTGCCTCAAAGAGACAAAAAATGTCCTAACTTACCAGTTGGTGCTGTGCTGAAAGCCATTAGAAGCATGCATGTCCAGTCATCATAGTAAGAAGTCATACTACAGGTCATACACAACAGGTCTCAGTGCTTACCAGACCTCTTCACACCAGTATGGACATGAGCATGTGCCACAGGCCTGCTGTCTTTGCCATTCTTCCTAGTGTTTCTCCCTCAGAGACACAAACCTGACTTTCCTCTTCACTAGACAGAATAAAGATGGCAGGTCATAGGAATTAGTACATTATAGAAGGAGAGATCACTAGACCTGTCTGGTATTATCCTTAAATAGAAAGTTTTGCATGTGTATCTATAGAAGGTAGTTTGGAAGAAGGAATGAATATGTTCAGATAAGGCTAATATCACTCACAATGCTGCTGGTATTCTTGACAACCAGAGATGTCAATAGAATTAGAGCACTAAGCCTCAGGTCCAAAAGCAATTATTTGGATAAGGGTCTTTGTTTTGGCCACCACATCAACAGTCTCTCTTGTGACTTTTTCGCTCAAGAAAAGATTCTAGTTGAATGAGTCATCGTCTTTCTAGGCCAAGATATGGAATTGATGAAACCCTTAGGGTAAAACTTTGGAGCAGTGTTTCAAAACTGAAAACTTATAATTCTAGCCAATCACATCTCTGCAAGGCTCACAGAGAAAAAGTTTCCCCGTTGACAAATACAGGGAGGGCTCAAAATAGACAGAGCTGTGGAAGGAATGAAATCTTTCACAATCATACCAAGCATTTCTAATAGATTCCAAAAATGGCAAAGACATAAAAACAAGAGTCCATTTCTGTGAACAGAAGATTGGTAGATTATGGAACAAGCCTGCAGAATCACACACACACACACACACACACACACACACACACACACACACAGAGAGAGAGAGAGAGAGAGAGAGAGTTTTGTCCCTAACACTAGATAGAATTATCATCAGAAAAACACCACCATAGTTACTGACAGTAAATTGGAATGATGCAAGCTCCAAGGACAGGTATTAGATATTAGAACATGGGAGTAACTAAAGAAATATTACCTGGGAGCTGGAGAAATGGCTCAGCAGTTAGGAGCACTTTCTACTCCTGCAAAGGATCCAGGTTTATTTCCCAGAACCCTGAGATGACTAATGACCACAGGCACTGCACATGTATGGTACACAGACATACATGCAAACAAACATTCATACACATAATTTTTTTAAATAAAAGAGAAGTATTGTCTGAAATAAAAGTAAACAAGAATCTGTGTGAAAAGAGAGTGGCTGCCATAGGAATAGGGCATGGCCATTCAACACTCACATGACCAATCTAATGCCGGAGAGGCTGGGAAATGTAATTGAGCACACGGAATCTTCGGTTCATTTGAGTGTTAATTTCTTTTTTTTTTTAATTTTAAATAGGGGAAAACATGAACACAGTCCCCCACTACCACAAATTATGCAGTTGAGTTTCCCGCATTTGGGGAAACCGCAAGGGTCAGCACATCCAGACTGCAATGGATGAGCCTCGCCCTGGGAAAACCACCCTCGTGATCATGGTATCTCCCCTGCCAGGTAAGTATTGAGTGTTAATTTCTATATCTGCCTCAACTCATTCTTTTCATCATTGAATGCTTGTTTCCTTCCTCTAACCCAGAATATACCTCATCCTCCAAAGTTCACCCAACATCTTCAACACCCAACTCAATAAAATTTTTTCTGGGTGTTGTTCATTTGATTACCATCTGTGTCCTTGGATCTTGATGTAAAGAAAACCAATGACCCAGTCCCTTTCCACACTTATGTACATGCGTATATGCTTACACAAAGACACAAAGCAGTCACTGAGCTGTGGCCACTCTGGGGTCTAGACTGGGTAGACCCTGAGAAGAACTTTGACCTTCCTTTTAGTTTTTTATTGAGATTTTTATACATTTCATATAACAGTAATCAATTTTAGACACCCCTCTCCATGCTACCCCAAACACGCCCCCCACCAGACCTCATGCATTCTACCACACTGACCAAGTTTTACAGAACAAGAGACAGCAGTGTGTGTGTCCCTGGATAGGACTCCTATATTAAACCTCACCACTCGCAGCTAAGGGACCATTGTGGAAGATGGGGAGGAAAGATTGTAAGAGCCAGGGTTGGTCTGACATTTTTTAATAAGATTTTTATTTGTGTTTTGTGTGTTTCATACATCATTTTTCAGTCCAATTTAGACACACTCCCTTTTCCATGCCACCCACCCCAGTTCATGCATTCTGCCATTCATGTCTTGCATCTTTTTCTCAGTCTTTTTAAAGTTTTTTTTCTGCAGAGGTTTATTGTTTGGGCAGAAGTTAACTGTTTCAGTCAGTTCTTTGATACAGTCCTTTTGTCATTGTTGTTCCCTCCATTTTTTTTTTTTTTTTTGGTCTTGCTCCAAAGTATGGTACATCTACACAATGGAATTCTATGCAGCAGTAAAGAAAGATAACATCAGGGACTGGAGAGATGGCCTAGCAGTTAAGAGCGCCAACTCTGCTCTTGCAGAGGACCCGGGTTCGATCCCCAGCACCCACATGGCGGCTGAGAACCGTCTTTAACTCCAGTTCCAGGGGAATCCGAGACCCTCTTCTGACCTCCACTGCATTGCACGACACGGGTGCACAGACATACATGCAGACAGTACATTCATATATGTAAAAATAAATAAATAAATAAATAAATAAATAAATAAATAATGACATCATGAACTTTGCAGGTAAATGGATGGAACTTGAAGCCATTATGCTAAGTGAAGTAACACAGGCTCAGTAAAACAAATGATGAATGGTATCCCCCCTCATTTGTGGATGCTAGCACCAAATCCCTAGTCGAAAGGCAAGCTGAGAAAAGTTAATGTTATATTTCTTTTTATTTGAAGACAACTGTGCTGTTATAATGTGAATTCCTTAATTGGCTCTAGAATTGACTGACCACTTATTTTCAGACTTTGTAATTGTGGTATATGTATGGAGGGTATGTATTCATATATTAGAGTAATATAAAATTGAAGGGAAAAATGTCAACTCCTAAACATATTTTGGAATTAACATACAGTTTATTTTCAAAGGTCTGACATTCTTGATTGAGGCTTTTTTATTTTATTTATTTTTGTATGTGTATGAATGTACTGTCGGCCTCCTGGTGCTTCCCACAGGCTGTGTTTCTACACCGACTGTATAGAAAGAGGAGGCAGAGCAAACCCACCCCACATACACCTCAGCCTAGGCCACTGTGCCTGGTCTGTATTGTGAATGGGGAGACATGAGAAAAAAAAATATGAATGTACTGTCTGCATGCAGGTTTGTGCACCCGTGTCGTGCAATGCTGCGGAGGTCAGAAGAGGGTCTCGGATTCCCCTGGAACTGGAGTTCTCCTGGAATTGTTACAGACGGTTCTTGGCCACCATGTGGGTGCTGGGGATCGAACCTGGGTCCCCTGCAAGAGCAATCGGTGCTCTTAACCGCTAGGCTATCTCCTATCTCTCCGGCCCGGATTGAGGCTTTTGAATTAGGCCATGATCCTCCCTTTTCTGGTTCTCCTCCTTTTTCCTGGTTCTCCTTGCTCTTTTGATTTACCTTCTAGGAGAGTTTGCTCTTCAGCCACACTAGAGAGAACTGTCAGGAAACTAATGACTTCCTATTGACCTCAAGGATGTTTAAGTTCATAATATTAAACATCCTTTCATTATTGCTCTAGTTATCTGCTTCCCAATGAGGTTATTTTTGCCTCATTTCTTTGGATGATATATCCCCAAAGAAATCATCAGCATGTTAATTCTTAGATCCGTTTTATTTCTTTGCCTTCTGACTCTAGGGTTCCCCCTTTTGTGGTCCTCACTGAAAACAGGCTATTAGGTTTCAATGGGAAGGCCATGTCCTGTGTCTTGTGTGGTATTTGCTTTGAGGCATATTAATCAACTGAGAGGTATTTCCTTTTAAAATACTATCTCTCATTGTGTGGGTACTAGCAGCAGACAATTCTTCCAAGTTCCAAAGTATTGTATTTCTTTTTCCTTTTCTTATTTTAAAGAGCTGGGGTTTGAGCTCAAGTCCTTGTGCAAGCTACTCAATTAACCAATGAGTTCACTACGAGGCTGCATCTCACCACAAGGACCTGAATTTCAGTCTCTGTACCTTTATTTCCTGCTTTACAAACTTGCCAGTCTCTTCCTGTGCTCATCTCTTCCTTGTTATGTCTTGTCATATACAGTAACCAGTACCACATACTACTAAGGTCTTGGTTTTCATTCTCTTTTAACACTACTGACTCCTTAGTAAATCAGCCTGTATACCTCCTTATTAGAACAACATTTTGCCAAAACACAACAGGGTTTCATCATTTTTCCAGCATACAATTATAGTCTCTCACACTCACCCCTGCTGGTCATGGCATCACCCCACCCTAAGAAATATGGGCTGGAGAGATGGCCTAGCGGTTAAAAGCGCTGACTGCTCTTGCAGAGGACCCAGGTTCGATCTCCAGCACCCACATGGTGGCTGAGAACCGTCTTTAACTCCAGTTCCAGGGGAATCCGACATCCTCTTCTGACCTCCGCAGCACTGCATGACACGGGTGCACAAACCTACATGCAGAGAGTACATTCATACACATACGAAAATAAATAAAATTTTAAAAAATTATAAAAAAAGAAATCTATAGAAGCACAAGTTGGCTCAACAGATTGGCCATGTAAGTGACTTGGCTCACAGAAGCTCATTATTTGCCCACACAGTCTCATCAGCACCAACTCCCTCCCACTGAAGAATGAAGGAGACTTCTCCTGACTATCACCTAGAGTCTGCTCTACCTAGGGTTGCAATACTTTCTACTAAACTAGGAGAGACCCAAACAAACTAGGACAAGTTGGCCATCCTAGTCATTGTCTCATGGATAAACAGAGAGGAACAAAAAATTGCCCATCTTTTGGAAGCCACACATTGTAGCATCTTCCTCCTTCCACTGTGAACTGACATGGCCTATTTTCCAAAAGAAGACACAAACTTCTGGATGAACAGCCTGACCTACATTTTTATGTGATTCTGATTAAGTAAAAAAGCTCTGTTGGGCTCTCTTAAAGTTTTAAATATGTGCAGACCCCCTCCCCCCAATATAAAACATATAGATGCCATCATTACAGGATTCAGAAGAGGAAATATTAAATAAGACATCTATAGGCAAAAGCTTGCTCCCCTAGAAGGGAGCATAGCCATGATCTCTGATTGTGTCCGAACTCATTGTGAGCCTGAAGAAAGATCTGCTTAGGGCCCCAGAGTTATGATGGAGGAGGTCAATTTTCAAAATAAACGTTCATTATATTTTGTGCTTTGAAGAAAAATGCTGCTTGGCCTGAAACAAATTAAGAGTGCTCAAGCTTTTTATTTGGGGCATTTTTTAGTTGAATATTATTAAAAATAATTACAGGCTGTGGGTTTAATCTAAAACACAATCAGCACCCCCAAAGTCCCCTACAGTGAGTTAAAGCATCCTCCTTCTCAAAATTCAAAATTAAGTGGAAATTCAGATTAGTTTTGATTTATAACCACATTATGAACTATTTAATATTTTCAAGAAGTCATTCCCTGTGCCCATATTAAATTAATTTACAACAGAATATTATATAATTTATATATGCATACATATAATAAATTATGGCCTGACTATATAATTCTACATGTATAATTAATTACATTAACCATCTACATTTTAAGCCTACAATTAGATAACCCTAAAAGACAACCCCGTTAGCATTTTTTAATAAATACTTGTGTTTGGAGCTGTTTAGCAGAGCACCTGATAGCTGATAGAGCAGTGTTAACATCTGTTCCATTATTTCCACGGGACGTTGGTTGAACGCAATACTATACACATAAAATATGCATTTGTTCTTGACTGTCAAGTACCTCTATTATTTTATTAAAAAGTCAAAAAAGAATATAATCAGACTTCATAATTTATGTGTGACATTTTCATTACAGAAAACTTTATGCAAAATTGAATTCTAAAATTTAATTTCCTGTGATGTTTAAATTACTTACTATCTGGCTCCCCTCCAAACATCGTGATCATTGAAGGCCCCATATGAATTCTATTAAGGATACATTTTGCTGCTGCCAGAATACACAGGGTATTTTTCTGAGGAACTCTAAGAATATGCTTCTTAAATATATTTTGTGCCAATTAATAGTTTTTCTCACACAGGAAAGAAAAGCAGGAACTTTCTTTCTTCTCTTTTCTTGAAAATGACAGCCAGTTTTTCTCTACTTCTCCCCTTCCCACCTCACCAGTGGCCACTAATTCCTAAAACTTTAATCCAAAAGAAGCCAGGCTGGTCCAGCCCTGTTAATTATGTCTCGCCATATCACAGAATGGTAACCAGGTTCCCTTTGGCTTTCTTGTTCTTTCAGGAAGTGCCCATAAAGTGACTTTGTCTAGCACAGTGCCCATGGTGCAGAAGTGTTCTCTCTCTCTCTCTCTCTCTCTCTCTCTCTCTCTCTCTCTCTCTCTCTCTCTCTCTCTTCTATCATTATCTTTCTCTGTCTAGTTCACTTGATAGGATGGTAGACAAGTCCTTGTATAAGTCCCCGTGGCCACTCTTTCAATGGGAGCAGCCTGAGTTAGCAGAATCATTCCCAGGGTGCTTGAGAGACCTGGAAATGTCATCACACCTTACAGCTACCAGGGGAACTAGGGCTGCTAATGATGAGCGATAATTTAAATAATGAGCCTTTGAGGGAAGAAGGTTGCCACAAGCAGTTACCTTAATGTATTCTCTAGGGGAGAACCCATTTCCAAAATAGCATTTTAAATGGCAAAAACATGGAACCCATCAGCAGTAAGGGGGAGGGAAAGTGTGAGCAGTTGTCAATCAATCAAGGCTGGTCAGTGGCCAATCAGCAGGCCTTGGATTCATCCAGCCCTGAATTCCACAGAAGGGAGCTTTAGTAGCCATGCAGCATGGAACAAATGCTTCACCAACAAGCAACCCTTTAACTTAATAGTGGACAAAAGTGTTCACAAGGCAAAGGAAAGTATATATGGCCACTCAGTAAGACTCGTGTTCTGAAAGACTAGTCAACCCTCTTGGCTTAGTTCATGCATCACTTCCAGGAAGTATTCCTTGGCTATCTGGATGAGCCCAGGTCGTGGTCTCAGGAATGGTTGCATCCACATCTTGCCTCTCCCTGTTTCTTAGCACTTATACTCAATTGTCATGGCTGATGAACTTTACTTGCCTCTGTCCATTGCCCCCATCCTGATTGTAGGCATTTTGAGGATGGTATTCATGGCCTTTAGCTGCTACTTTATGTTTATTGAAGAAAATTTTTCTCTAATCTTACTCTTCTCATCCTCTATCCCATATGTCTGCTTCGCTTCACAGCAGATGTGCTAGAAAGTGATGCCTATGCCCACTACCTCTACTGCTCACTCACTCCTCTCCCGTGTTTTTCCAAATCATCCTCTCCTCTATTGTAAGGCTGCTTTGCCAGGATCAGTGGTGACCTGGACATCATCAAGATCAATGAGGATTTATGGACTGTTTTTATTACACCTAGAAACATTGGACACATTGAACCATGCCCTCCTCTTTGAACTTTTCGTTTCTGCAATTCTTTTTTTTTCTTGGTTCTCCAGCCATAATCAACATCGATTCTAAGATCCTCCCCTTACTGTGGCCTCTTCATCTAGTCAATCTATGAATGAAGCAAAATCTCCAGACTCCTCTATTCTCACTCCTTGGTTAGCCTTATGGCAACCCATGAATTCAGATATCCAGTGTTGTAGCCCTCTCTTGAATCCCAGACACCTTTTCCAACTTCTTTTTGTTAAGATGTGTTTATCATCTCAGATATCGCATGTCTAAAATCATAAAATGTAAATAAAAACATTTTCACTTTTCTCATCACCGCAAAATAAACTTGTTTTGATCATGTGAGGTGCTTGAGCTAAGTCCTTGCCAACATCCTTGGTTCCTTTCTTTCTTTTGCCTCCAATCTGACCACCAGAAATTGCTGTTAACTCCATCTCGGCAATTCATGGAGAATCCAATCACGTGTCAGCACTTCCACCAAACCACCGATTCCTGCCTACGGTCCTCTGATCTAATTATTGGAATAACCTCCTATTTGACCCACTCTCAATGCCATACAATATCCAGAAGGAAATTTTAATACATCAAAAAGATCATGGCCCCCTCATACCAAAACTACTTAAAGGTACCTTCTAACCACACCTCTATCACTCTCTTGTCTCAGTCTATTCCAGACCAGCCCCTCTAGCCTCCAGACTTTTTCTTGATAATCCCAGGATAATCCTACCCCAGCTCCTTTTCCTTTACTATTTTCTCTACCTAGGAGACTCTTTTCCCAAACATGCACAGATTAATTCCCTTACTTCCTTCAGATCTCTTCAGAAACGCCGTCTCTGACTTTTCTAAAATAGCTTCCCCATCACTTTCTGTCTCTCTGACTTTGCTCTTCTCTGTAATGTTTGCCACAAGGACATATTTCTCTCTTTTCCCTAAAATGTCTTTCTCCATGAGAACGAAGATTTTGTTTTGTTCACTACAAAATCCCCAGCATCTAAGTCACTAGGCACCTATAAATGAATGAATCAAAGAATGGAGAAAGAAGAAGTTGGCATCCTCAAGACATGAACATAAGGATTTCATCTTCAAAAATGTCAAAGACAGTTGCCCCAATTAACCTGAGTAATTTTAGTGGTGGTGGCAGCAGCAGTGGTTTCTTCTTGTTTTTAATTTCTGTATTAAGCTCAGAACTACTCACTGTTTAACCTTGCCAGTAAATATGATTTTTCCCGGCTGGTGCTCTGATCACTGTGGTAGCTTCAACCAGGAAATGAAATCTTAATCATAGCATCTGCCACGCACCCCTGACTTACAAGCCCACAAATGAAACTCCAGCTAAGCAATCTTATTTTACTTAAATGTGGTTGAATCCAAAGACTGCATGCTGGCACTCACAGCACAGCCCTCTGCCCAATGCTGTTTCCACTTGACAAATTTAAGGTTTACAGCACCTCAGCCTTTAACGTCAACAGAAAAACCACAGGTTGGGTACTTACTTAGCAACCCATAAGCAACACTTGTGTTATGTAAGTCTACCTGGGTGCATTTCTGTGTCACTGTCTTAGTATTTGCCAGGCTGAAAAAGGAAAAGCTTAAAACTCTTTCAGCAAAAATGGCTGCCACTGACAAGATTAGTTTATAAACCAATGATGTTTGATGTTGATGGACAGAAAAAAGAAATAGGTCATGTTGGTCCAGCTTGACCTACCCATGAGCACATAAACAAAGGGATGAGAGCAAAAAGAAACAGTTCTCTTCATTTCTCAGAAGACTGGGGAGGAGGGACCACTGAACCTGGGAGAGTTGGAGGAAATAGCACCAAAGCAGATTGCCATATGTCAACAACAGCCCAAGAGCCTCTCTGAGCTCCTGACTTGCTTCCCGTTTCAACCCAAGGGAGCGACAGTGGGATTTCCATGTTCCTATCTGAGGCCAGGCAAGCCAAATGCTGAGCTTTGTGCAAAGCGATTAACATTCCACAGCAAATGTGTTACCCACAAACTGGCCACTTTCAGGAGCACCTGGCCACTGGGCCAGGTGTAGGTTGGTCCTTGTGGCCTCAGGGAGTCACTTGCAGATCAGATGTCAACAGGTGAGAGTAGCAGTCAGCAGGGCAGGCAAGTTTATTGATTGAATTGGGTTTACAAATTACATTCAAGACGTGCTAGGGTGAAATATTGAGTTCCCTATTTCCTACCATCTGGATTTGAAAAAAAAAAAAAAAGGATAAGGCAAAATTGCCTCCTTTCCTGTAGCCATACACCTACTTCAGAGATGCCTATTTAGAAGCAGACAAAAGATTCTCAGGATTGACTATTTTAATATTTGCTGGGCAAGTACAGGTTTAAAATCCCATGATGCTATATCTTGAAGAAATAAAATCAAGATGAGCGATTACTGTAAAGTAGAAGATGCCAAGGGTCATTGATAGGCTGGCTCCTTGTGTGCTGGAAGCTTGAAGCATCTCCAAAACCCCTCATTTCTCAGGATTCTGAGCTCTTCAGAGACAAATTCAGAACTTCTCCAATGGAGGATCCAAGTCATGGTCAGTATTTCATTTTAGCATGTCTTGAATCTTCTTAGTAGAACAGGACCCACAAGGAGCAAATGGAGCTGTGCACTTACCTGCATGCAGATGAGCCCAGCTAGGAGAGAAGGGAACATCACTAAGGGAAATGATCTGTGAGCTAAAGACTACATGAAAGAGGTGTAGGACAGAGGACTCGGGATGATCAAGGCCATTTAAAGCACTCTGGTTAGTCTTTTTATTCTTAGAATAACCTTTAAACTCACATGTGCTAAATATGCATGCATATATTAAGGCAAACTGACTTATGAGGAAATGACCATATTAATGAGTTTCTTGGGGAAGAACTTAAGATAAAGACACTTCCTTGAAGATCCACTACTGTAGATTTTCTTCCGTCAGGCAGCTATAAAATACCAGTTTTTAAAATCCATCTCTTCTGCTTTTTAAACAGTGAAAATGTTAGGAGCCACAGAGTTAGAACTAGGCCATTACAACATCAGTGGATTGCCTATGAAGCTTAAAATATTGTCACAAAGTTCCTAAGAAGTCTGCGAAAAGTTGACATCTTTAAAATATAAGTCAAGATACTCTTGATCCAAAGCATCAGGCATAAATCTTCACCTGAATCCTGAGTTGAATAATGTCAATGCAGGACACACAATGTATGATGAGATCACAGACCAAAAGGATAAAGCCATGGATTGACAGCATCAAACTGTTTATTTGGTTTTTTTTTGTTTGTTTGTTTCTTTCTTTCTAGGGACATGTGAGAGGCAGTGTGACCTAAGGTGGAATCCCAAATTTCAGAGGCATATAAACTGCTCTACAATTTACCTTAAGAAAATTATGCACATTTTGAGACTAAGTTTGCCCTGTTCTAATGATCTAAAAAAAAAGTACATTTATTCTATGAAAATATATAGTTTTCACCTGAAAATTCCATTGCAATTATTTTTTATTATATTTTATTTTTTGTTTATTATTTTTAAGGGATTCTACAATATAAGAGCACAGTTGTTTTCAGATCACATTGATGTTGCTCAGTTTGCCATACAATTAGGTAACGGTGCTAGCATCCACAGATGAGGGATACCATTCGTCCTTTGTTTGTCTGGGACTGTGTTGCTTCACTCAGCATATCTTCTAGCTCCAGCCATTTACCTGCAAAGCTCATGATGTCATCTTTCTTTGCCGCTGCATAAAACTCCATTGTGTAGATGTACCACATTTTCTCTATCCATTCGTCAGTTGAGGGGCACTTGGGTTGGTTCCAGTTCCTTGCTATTGTGAAGAGAGCTGAAATAAACATGGTAAGATGATATCTTAAAGTGGTTTTGATTTGCATTTCCTTAATGGTTAGTGATGTTGAACACTTCTTTTTATTAATTTTTATTTATTTTTATATGTGTATGAATGTACTGTCTGCATGTAGGTCTGTGCATCCGTGTCATGCAATGCTGCGGAGGTCAGAAGAGGGTGTCGGATTCCCCTGGAACTGGAGTTGAAGATGGTTCTCAGCCGCCATGTGGGTGCTGGGAATTGAACCCGGGTCCTCTGCAAGAGCGGTCGGTGCTCTTAACCGCTAGGCCATCTCTCCAGCCCCTGTTGAACACTTCTTAAGGTGTTTCTCAGCCATCTCTAATTCCTCACTTGTGAAGTCTCTGTTCAGCTCTTTGCTCCATCTATTGAGTGGGTCATTTGTTTTCTTTTTTCTTTGTTTTTTGAGTAGTTTATGTATTCTGGAAATCAATGCTTTGTCAGATGCATCTGTGGTGCAGGTTTCCCCCCACTCTGTGGGCCACTGCAATTGTTAAGTGAGATCATGATGCAAAGAACCTAGAATAATGTCTGACTAATACTTGGGAATTAATAAATGTTCAGCTTATTATACCAGTGTAAAATGACTATGCGATGACTTTACAGTATAGAATGAAGACATCTCCATCTGGGCCTGGAATGCAGCTCTGAAGTTTGTAATAGCAAAACGACAGGCTCTCCTGATGGTCTCTCATCTGAGATCTTTCTTCCCCAACATACATTCTTTTCTTTATCCTTATTTTCTCTCATGCTTAATTTATCACAGTAACTGAAGAACATGAATAACCATAAATAACAAATATATTACTTATCTGGACTAAATCAGAGCATACAAGCTTCTATTTTAGAAGTAGATGCAAGTCCTAATGATCACTTTCTTCCCCTAAGTGCTGCAAATCTTTGCACTGTGGGTTAACATCTGATTAGTGTTCCAGAGTTTAATCCTCCTTCTTGACTTTTCTAAAACTCAAGGCATCTTAGTACAAGGAATACAGTTAAAATCTTACCTTTGATTTGCATAAGTCAAAATATTGTACCATATAAAGTCTTACCTCAAAGCCCACGCATGTTTCTTATGAAGTACTGGTTATTTGTCCAAATATGTGTAGTTTAATATCCTGGAGAGCCCCATTCTTTCCAAGAATACTAATGTACTTCTCTACCTGGCAATCCCCAGATACATGCTGAAGTCCAGAGAGGGTCCTGTGGAATCCTAACAAATGTACTGTTTGTACTGAAATGTAAACGTCACATTTGAAACTCAAGGTGACCCTACACTAGTAAAGAATAGCTACCAGGCAGATCCCTGTGAGTTCAAAGCCAGCCTGGTCTACATAGGGAATTCCAGGACAGCTAGGGCTGCAGGTAGACCCTGTCTCAAAAAGACAAAAAAAAAAAAAAAAGAAAGAAAGAAAGAAAAAGAAAAGAGAGCATCATATGCCCTCCTGGAATTTCTAATGCAGTGGCCATTCCATATATATTTAAACTGCTCGGTGTCCTCTACAGTTAGGTGATGTCCTACCTTAGCAGGCCCATTTTACCAAAGCAGAAGCTAGAATGTATTTTCTTGGCATCTTGGTGCAAGACTGAAGCCCATGGCCAGGCTTGGCCCACTCCCATGCCTTTTGCCCACATAGGAAGAGAGAGAAGAAAGAAGTCTCCATATTAGTCCATACTGTCAGAAGACAAAGCATGGCAGAAAGCCATCCAGGGTGAGTGATCCAGAGGGTAATAGGGCAGACCTAGCACTAGGGCCCTATTTGGTGAACTGTGATGCCTCAGCCAGGTGACAGGAGCCCTGCCACCTAATGTTATCTAGAAAACCCTTTTAAACCTGGCTACATAATAGTGTATGTAGTTGCTATTTGCAACTAGTACCCTAATGGATTGACAAGTAAAACCAATTAGCTATGTGGCCTTCAGCAAAGTAATTCAGCTCTATGGCCCTGAATTTAAATGCTCATTGAAAATGAAGGCTTTTAGCAAAACTATCTCTAACATGCTTTCCAGACCTAAAATCATGTCTTTATTTAATGTTGCAAATTGATTTCTCAGGGAAACTCACGAACTAGTCTCCAAAGTTCCATGTGTAGAAGTCAGTACCCACCACATTTTAAAGTACAACTTTATCACCTAGAAATAATCTATGATCTCACTTATATGTCTTACCCTCCCCAGGCATTGTGACCCATGCTTTAGGCCAACATTTCTATATCAAGAAAGGGCATTGTCTCTATGAAAGAGAAATAAGAGAAGGGGAAGTTAATTTTTAATGTTCATTAAATAAGTACTGCTGCTGGATGTGGTGGTACAAGCCTTTAATCCCAGTACTCGGGAGGCAGAAACAGGTGGATCGCTGTGAGTTCAAGGCTAGCCTGGTCTAGAGAGTGAGTTCCAGGACAGCTGGGGCTAAAGCGAAACCCTACAAAAAAAAAAAAAAAAAAAAAAAAAAAAAAAAAAAAGAAAAGGAAAAGAAAAAGTAAGTACTGCCACCCTTTGTCATGTTTACAGATAGCCCCATTTTAATCTTTAGAATTATGATTTCCTTGTCACAGGAGAGAAAAATGAAACTCAAAGCCATTCTTATGTCTTCCCAAGTTGATTTTGACAATGCATGCTAAGAAAAAACTCAATCCAAGTCTGTTCTCTGCAAGTTCAGGGCCCTGCATAACACAGTCAAAGTAAAAACTGACATAAAAATAATCTGTCTCCTTCTTGTTATCAAGCTTGCTCAATATAAGTGAACTTGAGCATTGAAATAGTTGTCTGATTTCTAAATTAGGCACAACTTGGCTTTGCCTGAATAACATAGAAAATTCCAAATAAGGTTCATGATGAGTTTCCCAAAAGAATGGAATCTTAGAAAGGATTTCAAAGATGGGAAAAAGACAGTCAGATGCATACCAAAAATGAAAAGACTCAACAAGGAAAGTATACATTCTTCTTCCCCTGTGCCTTCTTTAATAACCTTTCCTATTAACCCAATTCGCTTCTAAAAATGGAAAACAAAATGAAAGCCTAGCATATCCTAATACATGTGATGCTCTTTCAGGAAACTACCACATGTTTATTAAGGCCATACCATACATGAAAGTGGAGAGGGAAAGCATGAAGCCTGTTTCACATATTGTTACAAATCTGTAATGTTAGAATAAAGGGAAAACTGATTCCTACCAATTATGAAAATGTACAGGATTAAATCAATTGCTCTGCCAGATCTGACCAGCATCTGGTCTGCAGCAGGGGCCAAATCGATCTCATTTGGGATATTTATGAAAAGTAACTTCTAAAACATAAATCAGGACTATAAAATCATCATGTGATTACCAAAAAATTTTAAAGCAGAGAAGAAAGTGTATTCAAGTGTGAAATATGGGTTTAGAAAAGGGAGGAGGCAGCCAGCTTGAGCCGAAGAAGCAAAACTCAGACAGCCAAAAGATGGAGGGATGGCGTCTCTGGCAGAAAACTCAAGCTTTGTATTCCTGAACACTGGACCAAAAGACTCAGCCATCTCATCCCTGCCCTTGTGCAGACCCATATTCCTATGTCAGCTGCTTTAGGTTAGCCAGAAAGGGCCTCGAGGGCTTACTTTATCTGCATTATCATTTCATTTATGCAATCTACATAGACATGGCCTTAAACTGAAGGAAACATAAGTGTAAGAGCAAGAATAAAAAATGTCGGTATGTTGATAAGTGAGTTACGAAGGACACAGGGATTTCCTCTGCGCACAGGTAGAATATGCAACACAAAAAGTCAACACAGGACAGCTTGCCTGGGACTGCGTTCGCGCTCTCTCTTGAAAAAAAAAAAAAAATCGCCTGGTCCGGGATCCACATCCGGGGTCCATGAGCTGGCCTGGGATCCGCATCCGGGAGCATGAGCTGGCCCGGAGTCCGCATTCAGGGCCATGAGCTGGCCCGGGGTCTGCATCCGGGGGCATAAGCTGGCCTGGGATCCACATCCGGGAGTCGTGAGCTGGCCCGGGATCCGCATCCGGGGGCATAAGCTGGCCTGGGATCCACATCCGGGAGTCGTGAGCTGGCCCGGGATCCGAATCCAGGGGCATGAGCTGGCCTGGGATCTGCATGGGGGGTGGGGGTGGGGGGTGGGCGGGGATGAGCTGTCCTGGAATCCGCATTGGGGGGGCATGAGCTGGCATGGGATCCGCATCCGGGGTCGTGAGCTCTTCCAGCCACCCTGCTCCTCGTGCTCAGTCCCATTCTGGGCAAATTCAAGTAATAAGAAAATCGTTATTCCTCAATTTTAAAGAAATTATGATTTTAGACTTAACCTAGATAAATTTCTGTGGTCATATTTTTTGTTAGATATTTTTAAAAGTCCGCATTTCCATCGATCCCAAATCTGTAAAGAAGTCTATAATTATCTTTGGTTTAGCAAGGCAATGGGAAGTGAAAGGCCCTTCCTACGGTGTGGGGCACTCACTGAACATAACTGTCTTTACAGAAATCTTTTCTCTAGCCAGACAATACCATAATTGCTAAAAATATTATTTTCTAATTTCAATATAGGAAATTAAATGTAGAAAATTATCAAATATTAATAACACTGTCTATTATGTACTATATGAAGGATTTAGCATGATAAATTAAGATTATACCTTAATGAAGGAAATATATAATTTAGACAAAAAAAATAAAGAATTTGAAGAATTTCTTAAGATAACTTAAGAAATTTTTTTTCATAATTTTTGTGTATTTCATACATACCATCTTAATCAGTCTTATTTGCCTTTATACCCCCTTCTCCACTGGCACACTCCACTCCCACAGCCTCCCCCCTGGATATCATACATTCTGTCATTCGTGTTAGGGCCTATCATGTCCAAATTAATCTCCCTGGCCATTCCTCAATGCCAGTTCATCCAATGAGCTCTACTCAGTCTATCTGGAGTCCCTTGGTGAAAGAAGGCCAGTTCTTCCTCACCCAACCATAATCAGCTGCCAATATTTCTGCAGCTAAGACTGGGTTCTGCTATCCATTTCTGCAGTTCCGTGCTGGGATTTTTGTCCAGCTGAGCTTCCGTGGGTCTTATACATGCTACCAGTGCTGTAGGTTCATATGAGAAGGGTCCCAGGAGCTTGTAGGGTTCTATTTCTGTATGATCTTGCATCACCTCCCTGGCTATTATGATCTTTTCACCCCCTCTTCCTCAATGTTCTCTGAGTGCTGGATGAATGAAGCTGAATATAGGTGACCTGTCCATGGACTCTCTCTAGATAGACTCCTAGTCTCCATGGTTTGGCCATTCATAAACCTTTGAGGGAGCTTCCTTAATGAGAGTTAAGAATAGTGTCCTCATGGACCATTTTTCTAGGTTGTGTGAGTCTTAAGTGTAGAATTTACATTGTAGATGTGTCATTTAGGCTTGGGCAATTCACAGACAATGTGCGTGTCCAGTTGTGGGACTCTGTAATATTCTTCATCTGGTAAAAAAGAAGTTTCTTTATTGAGTCATGTCTAGGATATTTGTCTCTAAATATAAAGATAGCTATTTTGCAGTTAGTAAGATGTTACCTTAGCCTAGGGATGTTACAACCTTGAGAATTTCTCTAACATCTATGACCTCTCCAGCTGTGTGTATCTGGCTATATTTACAGTACCACACATGAGTTTGTTGTTGTAAGCTAACATAACATAAAGGATCATTCTGAATTTTCTAGTTAGCAACTGCTTATCTACCTTTACAAACAAATATTTATAAAACTTAATTCCTTCCAATTATACAGCAATTTGTTTTCCCCTGACATGTTCATGGACCTTCCTCATTTTCTCCTGTGAAGAGACAATGGATGAGAATCAGTCCCATCCAGTCCATCATCAATGGTTACAGCAGGCGTTTGAATCCTGCCTTTCAGGAGTTTGAACACAGGTGGGATAATACTTCTCCCAGAAGTCACGAACATCTGAGTTCCAAGAATGGGATATGTCTCTATGAGATTTTGGTCAGGGAGGTCCCAGAGTCCACTAAAATATCACAGACTATTGTCATTGCTATTGGTTATGCATTACAACTAGATGATAAGAGCCTATTGTAAAAGATATAACATGGTTTGGTTAAAGGACACAGTGAAATAAAACAGGAACTCACCTGAGAACTTCCTCCTTGCTCGATAGCTTTCACAATGCTGGCAGTGCTGGGAAGGCCTCTGAGGAGGTAGGATGAGGCCACGGCTCAGGAGGTCATAGGCCTTAGGGAGAAACCTACTATTGTTTTGCTAAATGGACATGTTGGTAAACTACCTGCTAAACATTTATGTTTATATCCATAGATTAGTGATGCTCTCAGTCTTAACCAGAACATCTCAGAAAAGGATGTGCCGAGGAGGTAAGAGACAGAGGATGTAGAAGAGTGCTGTGAAATGCCATCTTCTGGAATTGTCATGACCATCATGCATGAACTCACAGCAGCTCTGATTAACTTCATAGGACGCCCACAAGGCCAAGCCAACATGATCAGTCAACATTATAACAGGCAGCACTAAGTAGGACTCGGTGGGTCACAAAAAAGTGAGAGAACAGGAAGGCAGGAAAGGACATGTTGAGGGGTGTTGAGGGAGAGGCAGGGGTGGTTGGAGTGGGTGTTATCAAGATATCTTTATGCATGTTTGAAATTATCAAAGAATATAAAAAAGATATTCAGAAAGAGAGAAAGATAGGAAGGAAGGAGAGAGGGAAGGAAGGAGGTAAAGAAGAAGGAAAGGAAAAAAGAAGGGAAGAATGAAAGGAAGGAAGGAAGAAAGGAAGGAAGGAAGGAAGGAAAGAAAGAAAGAAAGAAAGAAAGAAAGAAAGAAAGAAAGAAAGAAAGAAAGAAAGAAAGAAAGAAAGAAAGAGAAAGAAATAAACAAAGAAACAAAGAAAGAAACAAAGAAAGAAAGAGAGAAAGAAAGAGAGAGAAAGAGAGATTCCTTCTCCCAACCCCAAATCCAGACATTCCCTAATGTGAGTGTCTGAAATAAAAGTGACTTACAAAGAGAAAAACTGACTTGTGTTGACCTCACTTTTCCCTGGTTTAAGGAACCTAGAGCCCACACAGAGAACTGTTTTGGAGAATCCAGAGCAGCATGAGAGGAAGAGGGGGAAGAAAGCAGCCTTCTGGTCACAAAGACCAGAATTTAAAAATCCGTGCTTATTGTTGCAGGACTTTGGACAATTTTTAATGCCTTTATGTCTCTGTTTTCTTATCTATAAATTGGGAATAATAACATATCCCGCACAAAGAATTCAAAGTAATAGAAGAAAGGCACTCAAACAGAGTATGTAGTTCATTCAGTAGGTATGGTAGCTATCACTAATATGACCAGTGTTCTGTACCAATTTACACCCTTTGTTCCAAAGGATAAGACTGGAACTCTTTCAGCAAATCTACAGAAAGCTTTGCCCTATATACACTTAAAAAGCTTTCAAAATATCAAAAGCTCACTTGTGGTGGCACAGTGATATGTCACTATTCACCCAGCAACTGGTCAGAATAATGCCCCAATGTGTCCATGAGATATTTCATTAATTTCCCTCTGCTGATCAAGACAGCAAATACAAATCATTGATCACCAGCAATTGTTTTTCCATGCTTGGAATATGAGTCAATGGTGTGTAATGTTGAAAAAGGGATTAAAAGGGGGAAAGTGATAAAACAGATGTTGAATTTTTAAAACACTACAATTTTCCACTGAATGAAGTAATGGTTTTGCCCAGGAGGATTAGCTACACAATACATTCTTCCCTCAAGGGCTAGAGAAGGGCTCTGTTTCTATTCATTTGCCCCTTGGAAAAAAACCACCCCCTTAGGGAGCCATGAATTACTCTGTTTATTACCCTAGTCTGTAATGTAGTCTATATCTTTTCTTACGTCTTAAGGTCAAAATCCAGTGCATTTTCATGCTTTCTTTTCCATCTAACAGGTGGCACCACACCTTTTATAAATGTTAGTGACAACTTTGGCAAGCTGGTTTCCTCTAAGTGCAAAGAACCAAGAGTGAAATCTAATAACATGGAAGCCTTCCTGATGCTGCCATTTCAAGTCCCACCAACCACAAGAGTGATTCTAAACCACCACCACTTTCTTTACTGAACGTAAAAATAAAGATAATGGGATGTGTATGAGTAAAACCAGAGGCCTGAAGTGGCACTGTTCTAGCCAAATGATCTGAAGCCCTCCTAGAAAAGAAAGAGAAAGAAAAATGAATGAGGGAGGGAGAGAGGGTGGATGGGAGAGAAGGAAAAGTAAGTACCACTTATGTGACCAGAAGCTTAAAGACACAGAAAAAATTCAGTTTAATATTTACAAGGAAGTTGTAAACTCCTTCACCCTCCAAAATTTGAAGATGTTCCACCAGCTAAGATTACTGGGTTTTATTTTTAGGGTTCCAAATTGAAAGATGGTAATATATTTGGAGTAGAAGAGGGAGGCATGGATAACACAGAAAAGAAAAACATTTGTGAGCGAAACCTCATAGCTACCTCTTTAGTACCAATTATAAGCCAAGTTCCTTGTTGCCAGGAGTTACCACTGAGAAGCACTTAGATTCAGCCAGGAATTTGGAGTCAATTCCATTAAGCCATCTGCCATTTTCTTTCAAATTAAGCCCTCATCATTGATCTGTTTTATGAAATATTTGGGGCTACCTTCGGGCTCGTGGTAAGACTGTACACTTTGCGCTCCTTGTATTGGCTACAGCTGGGGACTAGTTCTTATCAATAATAAGTAGAAGTGATGTCTGTCACTTCTAAATTGCATAGTTAGTTCATGGAATCAACCTCTTCATGGATTTTGTTTTCCCTCTGCTGTGATAACTGGCAATATCCCACAAAGCTGCTCTGTTATCCTGGGATCAGAAGTGAGAACAACTTGACAAGCAACATTTTACTATAAATATCTGTAGTTTTAGGCCACAGAAGTTTGCAGTTTTGTTACAGCACCTTAACGGAACTCAACCTAGTTAATATATTTACTTTTCATAACTGAACAAGCTTTATCTCATTGAGGGGATTTACTTTGTGGATGTCCCTCATTCTTGTACCCACTCTCTTCTCTACTATTAATTAAGCCATGGTGTTATTTCTATTTACAAATTGTTTCTCCTTCACTGTGGTTAACAAATTTGATATTGACAAAACACAGTAATTTATGGCCAGTATCTTAATTTATTTATGGATACTTTATTAACCTATACTCTTGGCTTATCATTTTTAATAGGCTTATAGTGGGATATTCATTTGTTCCTGGTGAGAACTGGGACATCATCATTCACCTGTGGCATTACCAGACATTAATTATCAAGATCAAGTTCTCACTAATAGTGAAGCCACTAATTGTGAAGATAAATTCTCTTGTACTTCAGAAGATTCCTTTGCCATTTCTGATGGCAATAGCAATGCATTAATTTTACAAATTTTAGGTTACCGGGTTTGACTCTTATTTATTTTAAAACTATTTTTCTTTATTCTCTGACAATCTCGTGTATGTTTATAATGTATTTGGACCATATCCCACCCCTTTACCCCTCCAATCCCCCTCTGGAACCTTCTTTCTTCTCAACGTTGAAATAATTCAGATCACTAATGTGGCTAAACTTTTATCGGTATTAGTAGCAGAGAATAGAAAGGAACAATGTGATTATTCATAAGTAAATATTACTTCCCTCATTAAATAATTTGGAGATGTGTTTTTCTAAAGTTTTCATTGTTCTAAAAAATGTAAATGCCTATTTGGGCCATTCCTTATTTGTGTATATCTGAGTTCCTTGATAATAAGCAAAAGAACCCAGTCTGATAACAAACAACAAAGCCTGTTGTTGCAGTGCTACAGGAAAACTCAGAGGATCCAAATAAGGCTGAGTAATGACATTATTGAAGACATAGAGGAATCAACAATTCTTCAATAGGTCTTGATAAAAGGAATGGGAGCATTTGGGGGACACTTCTGGTGAAATAAATGCTTTCCAACAAGGTATTGGGACATTGCTTTGTTTTCTTCAAGGCTTTAGTTCTAAAGAAAAAATCTGATCACTAAGTTTAGATCACATGTCCTTGACAGATTCACATTAGGTGGATGGAAGAGAAATCTGGGGGAAAGAAATTTCCAAATTCCCTTCAAGCTACAGAGCAGAAGAACAGGATCCCTGATTGACTAACCCCACAAGCCTATACACAGCAAACGAAACTGTACTCTCCAAAAAGAATGGAATTGCTGGAAGTAGGGGAAGTGGCTAAGTAGCTAAAGCACATCAAATGTCAGTTAAAATCTACACAAAACTAAAGGCTTCTATTATTACTGTGTACCAAGGAATTTGTAGTGAATTTCTTCTATAGCACATCAACCAGAATTTAGTCTGTAAAAAGAAAATATTTGGCGTACTTCTAGCAGGAAAAGGCTTAATTCAAGCTTACCAAGCCATGAACGTGTGAACAGTCAGGATGTATATGATGCAAAAACGGATAGCAAAATCCACCTGCAGCACACAACATGAAAGTGGGTGATTTACAAAAGGGCATCAGGAAGCCTTGTCTTCATTGGCAAGATCCTGAGACCTAGGTGCCTATTAGATGGGAGCCACACAGCCTGTCACTTCCTCCTTCCAATCTCATACATCTCCTTGGTAAATTCCAGCCTGGATCTCTGCCAAAAAGATTCTGGGAAAAGTCTGGAAGTCAGGAATGAAGACAGACTTGGAGGAAGGAATCTAGAGTTTCCAACGGACAATCTCAATGATTATTTGAGGAGCTAGAGAGATGGTTCCTTGGTTAGGAGCACTGGCTGCTCTTGCAGAGGACCCAGGTTCAATTTCCAGCACCCACACAGCAGCTAACAATCATCTATAATTCCAATTCCAGGGGAACCCAGTACCCTCTTCTGACCTTCATGGGCATTGCATGACATGAATGCACTTACATATATACAGGCAATACACTCATAAAAATATAAATCATAAATAAAACATTTTTATTAATTATTATTTTCTTTTCCGTATGGGAACTCTCCATGCTACAAAATTCAAGCAACAATGGAGTTCCAGTGTTTACCTCGCTCTTATTCATCCAGGCAGGTCTACATGATTCAGGCTGTTTTCTTCCATTGGTTCCTCTTTTATTTATTCCATTAATAGTGGGTGTCTACTATGTGCTGGTTATTGAATTAATACGGGCATCTGTAAGGCTGGGGAGGTGGTTCTGTGAGTAAAAATGCTTGCTGTATAAGTATGAGAACATGAGCTTGCAACCCTAGCACCCACTTAAAAAATCTTGGCATTGTCATGCACTAATAACTCCAGCATAGGGGCAGGGGTAAAGGGGGGACAGAGAAGGGCATCTAAAAGGAATAAGGCAGAGCATATTAACCAGGACACTAACATCCTCCTCTGGCCTCTGTACACACATGCATGTACCCCTCCACACACACACACACACACACACACACACACACATTTGTATATGTGTGTATGAAGCTTCTGTGATATAAATGAAAGGGAATGGCCCCTTCTTTCAGTACTCCTACAGCCTAGACAAATGACTAAAGCAAATTTAAGTCTATACATGAGGAGCAGTGGAAGACTTCCCAGAGGAGGTAAGCCCCAAGATGAAACTTGAAGGGTAACTAGATAAAAAGGGGAGAGTAAAAAAAGATATTCTGGATATTTCTTTTGTGCACAGGAGTTCTGTTTGTCTCTCTCAACACCAGTGCCTTGCAGTCTTGACTAAGAACTAAAATTATAATCTAAATTTCCTTTGGACTCTTCCTTTTCAAGAGTCCTTACTGTTCATATTAATCTTACCAAAAAAGTGGTAAAATTATTTTTAACTTCCAAGAAGAGTTTGAATAAAATTGGCTTGTGTTTTATTACTTTAAAATTTAATCTTGGGGCTGGAGAGATAAGAGTTAAGAGTACCGACTGCTCTTGCAGAGGACCTGGGTTCGATCCCCAGCACTCACATAGTGGCTAAGAACCGTCTGTAACTCCAATTCCAGGAGAACTCCAGTTCCAGGGGAATCCAACACCCTCTTCTGACCTCCGCGGCATTGCACGACACGGGTGCACAAACCTACATGCAGACAGTACATTCATAAACATAGAAAATAAGCCGGGCATGGTGACGCACGCCTTTAATCCTAGCACTTGGTAGGCAGAGGCAGGCAGATCTTTGTAAGTTCAAAGCCAGCCTGGTCTACAGAGTGAGTTCTAGGACAGCTGGGGCTACAGGGAGACCCTGTCTCGAAAAAGACAAAAAAAAAAAATAATAATAATAATTTAATCTCTAGGACCTCAAAAATCAAGCCATAGACTTAACTATTAACTGTTGTCTCATCAGCTCTTATTTGATGCCTATTGTACATTTCTTTTTTTTCCCAGTACTCTTAATTTCTTTTTTTAAATTTATTTATTTATATATATTTTTATCAAATCTAGACCCATGTCCCCCCCACAAGAGCTCATGCATTCTGTCAAACGTGCTTTTCATCTCTTTCTCAGTCTTTCTCAATATTCTCCATGTGGGAGTTGACTGTTTTGAGCAGAAGTTCACTGTTTCAGTCAGTTCTTTGATGGAGTCTTTTCTGTTGTTGTTGTTGTTGTTGTTTTTTTCACAATAGTGCATAACGTCCCCAACTGTTTGGAGACAAAAGCTCAAGGGGCTGTGCACAGGAAATACTTACAACTAGGTAATTGGCACTAGCATCCACAGATGAGGGATACCATTTTTCTGGGACTGTGTTACTCTCACTCAGCATGATGTCCCCTAGCTCCAGCCATTTTCCTGTAAAGCTCATGAGTCATCTTTTTCTTTTTTTTTTTTTTTTTCTCAACACATTGTTTTTTTATTTGATGCTGTGTGCATTTCATACAGCATTTTCCAATTCAGTTTACAGGCATATCTCCCCTTCCTTCACCCCCACCCCCACCCCAACCGAGATCTGCATTCTGCCATGAACTGTCCTGCATAAGCTCTCCATTTTTTTTTTTTTTTTTCCAGTTTTTTAGCTAAAGTGATAATCCATGAGTACAAGCATCCTTCATGATAAACCAATTTGCAGGCTGTGTGTGCCCAAACACCCACAGCCCCACCTTCCACGGGGGGTGAGGGGTGTATGTTCAATCAGTTGTTAATCAAATGAGGGTCCAGACTACATTGCTGTAGTTTCACCCTCACAACCCAATCGCAGCCCTTACATCTAACCAGCCCCCGTCTTCCGTGATTATTCCCTGGGCTTAGGAAAGGGGGCACAAGGGGATGAGAAGCAGAACAGTCCACTCTCTCTGGGGCTGTTGTTTGGGGATTCTGGTCAGTTACTGGCTGTTTCCTGTCATTGGCTGACTGTTCCCAGGAATAACCTTTCATCCTACTAATGAAGCACAAGCAATTATATGATATAGGTATTTAAGCAGCATTAAGTATGGTAGTTACTTTGTTATAGACATAATGTTTGATAGATGAGATGTTATCCACGAACTACATTTTTTCCTGTTAAATATGATGGGTCTTACTGTGGCTTATGATGTCTCCTAACCTGTAGAGAATGTAAGCTTTGGGCATCAGCCATGGGGTCATTCCTCCTTTAACTGCTGCATAGAACACACATTGTTATAATGTACCACAGGTTTTCCGCGATCCCACATCCAGTGTGAAGGCATTTGGGTTGGTTCCGGTCTCCCTTGGTATTGTGAAGAGAGCTGCAATAAAATGGTGTGGCCATGATCTCTGTGTGGGAATGAAGATCTTGAGGTACATGCCTAGAAGGTGGTATGTGCTGGGTCGGGTGGCAATTCTTCCAAGTCTTCCAGGGTTCTCCACACGGCTTTCATAGTGGCTGTAGTAAGTTTATTCCCACCATCAGTGGGAGTGATGTTCCCCTTCCCCAAACCTCTCCAGCATGGTATCATTTGTTGTCTGTGATCCTAGCCATCCTAATATTGAGGGTACAGATGATATTTAAAATGGTGTTCATTTTCATTTCCTTAATGAGTAGTGATTTGAACACTCTTCTTAAGGCATGTTTCTCAGCCCATCTCTAAAGTTCTCATTGTGTGAAATCTCCTGTTCAGCTCTTTGCTCCCACTATTGAGTGTGGTCGTTGTTTTCTTTCTTCTTTGTTTTTTTGGCAGTAGTTTATTATAATATTCTCAAAAACTAATGCATAGTCATAGATTGTCTGTGGTGGAAGGTTTGCCTCCCACTCTTGGTGGATTTCATCTTCACTTCTTCATTTGTCTTTTGGGACAAAGCTTTTGAAGTTTAAAGGATCCCATTTGTCAATTGTCGACCTTAATTCTTGTGCAGCTGCTGTACTGATGTTAGGAGTCTTTCCTCACGCCTGTGCTGTGTATGTCTGCTGCAACTTTTTCTTATCTTTCATCCTTCAAGAGATTAGGGTGTTGCATGTTGAGGTCTTTTGATACCATCTGGAGTTGGACTTTGTGCACAGGGTGAAATAGGTAGGGGGTTTAATTGTCATCTTCTAAAGTGGTTCATTCTTTTTCCAACACCATTGCTGAACGATGCTCTCTTTTCTTCATTGATGTGTATCTTGGTCCCCTTGTCAAATATGGGTATGTTGAAATATTTATAGGCCTCAATTTGGATCTGGTGTTTTTTCAATTGCAAACATCTTTTTTTTTTTTTTTTTTTTTTTTCGACGGTATTGTTATGACTGTAGGCCCTTAGTGTAGTATTTTGAAGTCTGGTATTGAGATCCCCCTGTGTAGCTCTGTTCACTCAGGGTTGTTTTGGCATATTCAGGCTCTTTAGTGTTTTTTTTCCAATGAATTTTAAGGAGGGTTTTTTTTCACAAGCCTGTGAAAAGAACTCTTGGGGATTTTGATTGGGATTGCATTAATATCTATACAAGAGTTCGGTAGAAAATGGACATATTTTACAACAATGTTAATTTTCCCAATCCAAGGAGCATGAGGATGTTTTTCCATCTTCCTGATGTCATCTTCAATTTCTTTCTTTAAAGGTTTAAATTTTTGTAGAGATCCTTGGTGTCCTTTGTTAAGTTTGTTTCCTAGGAATTTTATTGTTTTTGAGGCTATATTGTGATTGGTGAATGGTTCTCATTGAAATTCTTTCTCCAGTTGCCTTGTTCTTGTGTAAAGCCGATTTTTTAGGTTAATTTTGTATCCTGGCCATTTCTGAAGCGGTTTCGTGTTCTAGGAGTTTTCTGGTGGATGTTTTTAAGCTCCCTTATGTAAACAATCATAATCATCAGCAAATAGGGATATTAGACTTCCTCTTTTCCATTAATGCATCCTTTAATTTCCTTTTCTTGCTTATTGCTCTAGCAAGGTTTTCAAGCACTATATTGGAGAGGAGTGGTGACAGGGGTCAGCCTTGCCAAGTGTCCTACCTTTAAAGGGAAATGTTTCTCTCATTCCCCATTGAATGATATTGGCTGTGGGTTTCCTGATATGGCTTTGAGTACATTGAGGAATGATCCTGCAATCCAATTTCTTCTAGGCTTTAAGCATGAAAGGATGCGGGATTTTGTCAAAGATTTTTCAGCATCAATTGAGATGTTAGTGTGTGTTTTTGTCTTTGATTTGTTTTATTGTGTTTATGATGTTTATTGATTTTCATATGTTGAACCATTCCCTGCATCTCTGGTATGAATCCAACTTGGTCATGATGGATGATTTCTGTATGTGGGTTTCTATGCGATTTGCCAGTATCCTATTTTATAATATTTTGCCATCTGTGTTCATAGGGAAATGGGTCTAAAATTCTCCTTTTTGAGTTGTACTTTCCCGGTTTGGTAAAGAGTGATGCTGGTTCATGAAAGGAATTTGGGAGAATCCCTCTTTGTATCCTTTCTAACAAGTTTTTATAAAATGGTTGTAGGTCTTTTTGAAATGTTTTAATAGAATTCTGCCATGAAACCTTCTGGGCCTGGGCTTTTTTTAGTTGGGATGTTTCTTATTACATCTTCAATTTCTTCATGTTATTGGTCTTTTAGGCTGCAATCTCTTCTTGGTTGAGCTTTGGTGACTCCAGGATTTCAGTTCAATATCGCCATTTCTTCTAGGTTTTCAACTTGGTAGAATATAGGTTTTGAAGTATTCCCTTATGATTTGCTGGATCTTTTCCTTGTCTCTGTGTGATATTTCCCTTTTATCATGGATTGTATTGACTTGGAGTTGTTCCTTCTTTCTTTTTTTTAATTTTTTCTTTTTTGTTTATTCTTTCAAAGACCACCTTTTGGATTCATGATTTTTTTTTGTATTGTTTTTTGTTTTTCTATTTCATTTGATTTCTGCTCTGATTTTTGTATTTCTTCCTGCCTGTTGTGTTTAGGTTTATCTGTTGTTGCCCTCATGTTTTTAGCCTGAGTGTTAGATCATTCACTTGTGCTCTTTCTGTTTTCCTAATGTAGGCACCCAGGGCTAAAAACTCCCCTTAGGACTGCTTTTAAGGTATCCATAGGTTTTGTTGTGTGTATGTTTTTTTTTTTTAAGTTGCAATGTTTTTATTTCTTTATATCTTCTTTGACCCATTCATTATTCAGGAGTGTGGTTTTGTTTAGTCCTATGTGTGTTCTTGTAGGGCAGTAGGCTTATCTGGTGTTGATGTGGAGCTTATTGCATTGTGGTCTGAAGAATCATGAAATATTTCAGTCGTCTTTGTATTTTTTGAGGTTTCTTCTGTGTCCCAGTATGTGGTCAGTTTGGAGAATGTTCCGTGGGGTGCTGGCAGAAAGTGTATTCCCTGGTATTAGGGTGGAATATTTGGTAGATGGTCTAGAGGTCCATTTGTTGTATCATATCATTCAGTTCAGATTTCTCTGTTTTATTCTTTGTCCTGTTGACCTATCAAAGAATCAGTGGGGATTGAAGTCCCCTAATATGAGTGACTGGGTTATGTGTGATTTGTGGTCCCTGGAGAATTGTCTTTCTTAATATCGGTGCACCAGAGTTTGGGCATGATATATCAAATTTTGAAATCTTCTTGTGAATTTTTCCTTTGATAAATTGTAATGCCTTCTTTTCTTTTTTGATTTTTTTCTTTGAAGTCTATTTTTGTCCTGATATTAAAATATAACACCTGCTTTATTTTGGTACCATGTGCTTGATATTTTTTTTCCATCCTTCACTTTAAGTGGTTGGCTGTCCTTGAAAGTTAAGATGTGTTTCCTTAGATCTATCAGATGGTTCTTGTTTCCTACCAATGTCCCACATCTATGTTGTTTGATTGGGGAATTTAGTCCATTAATATTTAAGGTTCATGGACTGATAGTTTTTTGTTGCTGTCCTTTCCTTTTGCCTTTTATCCATTCATGGTTTGGGTTTAAGTTTCTTACTTCTGCAGTTTTATGCTTTTATTATTCTCTTCTAGGTGCCTGAATGATGTTGTTCCTTTCTTCTGTCCTTGAATGTGCTTCAAGTATTCCTGAAGGGTGGGTTTTCCAGACATATTCTTTTCTTTCAACTTGTTAGGAGGAAATGTCTGAAGTTTTCTCTCTTCTTCTTCAATTTTAATTGACATTTTTGCTGGGTATAGTAACCTGGGTTGGAATCTATGTCCTTAGACACTGGGAATTTGCTCATGTTCTTCTTGCTTCATAGTTTGCATTGAGAAGAAGATTGTAATTCTGATAGGTTTCCCCTTGTTTTTTCTCTTGTGGCTTTTAAGGATTTTGTCTTTGTTTTTGGGTGCTAGCATTTTAACTATGATGTGGCGTGAGATTTCTTTTTCTGTTTTGTCTGTTTTTGAGTCTATGGTGCTTCTTGTATTTGTATTGGTTTTGTGTGGCCTTTTTGTTTGGGAAATTTTCACTGTATTAATTCTGTTGAAGATCTGATCAAATATACCATTCTCTTGGGATTCTTCCTTCCTCTCTATGTTCCTATGATGTGGACCGTTTTGATCTTTCAAGTGTCCCACAGTTCACTTGTTTTCCACTTGCGTGGTATTTTTTAATTTTTCATAATCTTTACTTGGAAGGTTTTAGTTGTTCTGTGTTATCTTCCAGGCTGATATTTCTTTTCTGCTTCCTCCATTCTGTACTCTGAGGCTGTTTCCATTCTTTTCCCTCTTGATTGCATGACTGTTGAATTTCCTTTATTTCTTCTCTTCTGATTCTGTTCTAGTTTTCTACGTCTGTTTTGGAGCTTCTCATTCCCTGTAGCTCTTTGCTTCGCTGGTTGGCTTCCTTATCATTTTCAGCATGGGATCTTTTCAGTGTTTCTACTTCCTTCTGGAGTTTGTCATTCTCTCTCTCTAGGTCCTTCTTGAGTTCTTCATTCTCTTTTCTTAGTTCTTTGATTTGCTCTTTATAATCTTGTTGTTCTTTAAATATGTTCTGAATTGTGTTTATATCTGTATCCTGGGTCATCCCCAGGGAGATCCCACTGTAGGAATCTTCCATAGGGTTGGTAGAGCTTGGTGCAGAATTATCCTGCCCCTTTCCCATGTTGTCTCTTCTTCATGTTCCTGGCATATGGGCTTCTCCTTGCCTGTATTCCAATGTGAGTCCTAAATGCCTCTTCACTGTGTTGAAGGCTTGCTTTGCTTGCCTCCTTCAGATTCTTTCATAATCTGAGTTGGTGGGGAGGTGGGGGGTGCTCTTTAGCCTGCGCCCCAGTAACTGCGCTTCAGCTGGTCTCAGAAGATCTCAGATCCTATTGTACATTTCTATTTTTAAGCCTTACTCTCTATATGATTCTTTACCCTTTAATTGTAATAAATCCATTATAATTTCCTGATATGGAATGCTCTGTATTAGTTATTCCTGGGATATACTTTTCTCTGTCATAAACTAAGGTAAGGCTTCCTTTTGTTTAGAAAAGTTTTCTTCCATCATATCTTTAAGTATATTTCTGAACCATATTTCTCCCTTTCATAATATCAATTGTCTGTATGTTGAATTTCAAGTATCATTATCTGTGTAATTAATTTTATCCTTGCTTTTTTATAAAGAATTTTCTTGTCTGTACATAATCTTATTCACTTTTTTTTAATTTTTTTATTTCTGTTTGTGTATGAATGTACTGTCTGCATGCAAGTTTGCGCACCCATGTCGTGCAATGCTGCGGAGGTCAGAAGAGGGTCTCGGATTCCCCTGGAACTGGAGTTCTCCTGGAATTGGAGTTTCAGACGGTTCTCGGCCACCATGTGGGTGCTGGGGATCGAACCCAGGTCCTCTGTAAGAGCGGTCAGCGCTCTTAACCGCTAGGCCATCTCTCCAGCCCACATAATCTTATTCACTTTTTAGTCAATCTCATTCTAGTTTATGTGGCATGTAATATGATTTTTAATCTCATAATTTTTCTTTTACTAATTTTCATATTTATATGCTTTACAGCTAATTCTTTTTTCAGTCCTTTTATCATTTCTTGGAATGTTTTCAAAGAAATCATATAATGTAAAACTCGGAGACATTTAGGTAACAGGCTTGTCTTGGGCAGTTGAGGATATGGTAGTCAGCAGCCCTGCCTTAAGTAACTAGGAGCTGACCCTATCACTTGTGGATGATTTTGGAGTCTGATTACCTTGAGCCTGAAGTCAATAGGCATTCTAATTTCCAGAGCTACCAACTATCTGTCTCAAGGTTCACTAGTGGTTGAACAGAGAACTCTGAAGCTCCAATAGAATATTGACTTCCTCAGTTGTGGGAGTTTCTCTCAACTGATGTTCCTTTAATCATGTGTGGCCACAATCCACAAGCTATTCTTCCCTTCTAGAACCAGGCTGGCAGTTCTACAGGACTGCAAGCTTCAGGCTGTCTCCAGACAGTCTCTAGGCTTAGCTCTGGCAAGGAGGGGGGAGGGGACTGTGAGAAAGTTACCCGATAGAATAAGAGAAAGAAAGACAGACATGGATTCAGAGAAAGTCCAGGAGATAAAACTCTCTCTCCTTTATTTATGCCAGCAATATGTTTATATACCAAAAGTTATTGTGCTCTGGGCAGTGAAGTGGGGGGCAGGCAGAAGGGAGGGGCGAGCCACCTTGGCTCTTACCAGGGGGCTGCAGAGCTCCTGTTTGTGCAACTGGTAAACTAGAGGTGTGACATTTTTCTCAATATCTCAAGGGAAGGGGCCATCCAGTTCTGGGACTTTGCAGAGATAGGCAAGGCAAGAAAACACTGCAATATCCTGGACCTTCTGGAGCTATAGATAACTCACAGAGACAACTTGATGCCCACAGAGATATCAGATAACTCTCAGAGGTTTGGGGGACAGGTCTTACAGGTCCTGCCTCCAGTCAGGCAATGTTTCATTCCTATACTCAGTCTCATGAGTCTTTCAGGGTCTTCAAAGCTGAGTGGGTTTTGAAAGCATGGAGACTGAGCATCCAATACAGCCCTCAGTGCTGTGCTTGCTTCTCACACTCCCACATACTAGGGAAATACAGCTGGACTAGAACACTAGCCATCTCACTGCGTATGAACTGGGGAGTCTTAACAGTGTAGGACAACCTACCTGCCCTGCTACTACAAGGCTGAGTGTGGCTAGCAGAGGTTCCTGGTAAACAAAGCAGGAAAGCCTGTAAAGGGAAGACAGCTCGGTTGCACAGCTGACGTTTGGCCTGACCAGGTTCAGCACTGCTCTAAGTGCAGGAAAGTCAAGTGTCTGCAGCTTTGGCTGACCCCCACTTTTCAAGGCAAACTCCAACAGTAAAGGACCCCACTAGGAGCTGTGAGAGCTAATCTTTATATTTTCCCCTTGTGTTTCTCTTTTCCTGTGTCACTGGTAGTATTTTGTCTTCATTTTTAAAATGGGTTCATCTGGTTTTTATTCCTCATATTTATCTAATTGTGTTCATGTCTTTTCCTATGTTATACAATCAGATTTTCATTTCTTGAATTTTTCTCTCCTTGTTCATAACATTCTTGTTCTTGCCTTTCATTCCAACTGGTTTCTCCTTTCTTTTTCTCCTGTCACTTTCCTCCTTTATTTATTCATTTACTATTTTTACTTCTACCCTAAATAATTTTACCTGCACATTCTTTTTGTAGCTGTTTGTTCTATGGTTATTGATAATTGTTCTATTTTTTCTATTGCTATGATAAACATGATGACTAGTACTACTTGGGAAAGAAAAGGTTTATTTTAGCTTACAGATTACACTGTGTGTGTGTGTGTGTGTGTGTGTGTGTGTGTGTGTGTGTGTATTTTTGAGACAGAGTCTCCCTGCAGCCCCAGCTGTCCTGGAACTCACTATGTAAACCAGGCTGGCCTTGAATTCACAGAGATCTTCCTGCCTCTGCCTCCTGAGTGCTAGGATTAAAGGTGTGCACCATCACACCCAGCACAGGTTACAATTTTACCTCAAGGGAGGCCAAGGCAGAAACTCAAGGAAAAAGCCTGAACCATAAATCAACAGAGGAACACTGCCTAGGGATGGCACTGCCCACAGTAAGCCCTCCTAAATCAATTAAAAGTTAAGAAAATGGCTCAAAAACATAACCACAGGCTGATCTGAAAAAGAAAATTATCAGTTGAGTTTCCATCTTCCCAGGTGACTTTAGGTTTGTATCTAGTTAACAGCCAAAGTTAACTATGGCATTAATTTATTACTGATTTTAATCAATATTAGGTATATTGCTATATGTTATTTGGTTTGGGGTTGTTGCTGTTATAGCCATTTTTCCTCTCTCAGTGGTACTTGGGATTGATCCCTCAAAAGTAGGTTGCTCACTATGAAGAACCTTGAATAAAACCAGAAGAGTTATCCAAAATAGCAGATGCACAAATTGAGGAAATATAACTTTTAAATATTAATGAAGAAAATAAATAATGATAGCCACAACTTCTTAGATCTTTTAGACACAAATAATCATGAGACCAAATGAAAGAATCCGTAAGGTGGAAGAAGCTGAGATAAAAATTAAAGTCAAAGAATATATATTCAAATAAATCATAGTAGAAAATGTCTCAAATATAAAGAAAAAAATGGATGTTCATTCACAAGTGGCATTTAGAACCCCAAATGGACATGACCAGAGACAAATCTCTTCACAATGTATTATAGTCAAGATGCTAAAACTATACAACAAAAGTAATATTAAAAGTTGTAAAAGAAAATACCAATTCTTTTTTTTTTTTTTTTGGTCTTTTCAAGACAGGGTCTCCCTGTAGCCCCAGCTGTCCTGGAACTCACTCTGTAGACCAGGCTGGCCTTGAACTCACAAAGATCCGCCTGCCTCTGCCTCCCAATGCTAGGATTAAAGGCACCTAGCAATACCAATTCTTTTACAAAGATAAATATATCATAATAATATTAGATTTCTCAAGAGAAAACTTAAAAGACGGGAAAGCATGGGATGACATTTTCTAATGTTTTATTATGTGTATGTGTGTTTTACCTGTGTGTATGTAAGTGCACTTCTGAATGCAATGCCTGTGGAGAAGAAGGCATTGGATCCCTAGGACCAAAAGTTAGGGACAGTTGTTAGCACCCCATGTGGGTGCTGGGTCCTTAGCAAAAGCAGCCAGTGTTCTTAACCACTGAACCACCTCTCCAGTACCCAAAAGTAAATAACTTCCAACCAAGATAATCATGTCCACCAAAGTTATATTTTAACACCAACAGAGAAATAAAGATATTTTAAGACAATGACAAAATAAAGCAATTCAGAATCACCAGCCCACCACTGCAAAAGCTATAGAAAGAAATCTTAACACTAAGGAGAAATAGATTATTTCAATCACAAAAATACAGAAAAGAATAAATTTCATGAGCAGAACAGATAAACAAAAGCAGACTGGGAAAGAATTAACCATGTCACAATCAGTAAATTAACAAGGTCTTGATATGAATAAAGTACCAAACACATGAATAAATCAGAAAGACAGCAAACTAAATTACAGAAATCAGCAAACAGTTCATAATTATAACCCTAATGTGACTCCCAACTTTCTTATCAAAACAAACAGACTAGTAATTAGACAAAAATGAAAATCCAACTATTTGTTGTCCATAATAAAAGCTTCTAGGCCAGCAAGATGGCTCCGAAGGTAAAAGGACTTAAGTACCAAGACTGATAACCTGAGTTTGATCCCCTGGACCTGTATGGTAGAAAAAGAACCAGTTTCCAAAAGTTGTCATCTGACATGCATAATTACTTGATGGTATGAGCACACGCGCATGTGCACACGCGTGCACACACACACAAAATGATAATAAACAAACAAATGTAATCTTATAAGCATTGACATACACAGACTGAGAGTGAAAGGATGGAAGTCAATATGTTGAGTAAATGGAAGCCAAAACCAAGCAGGAGTAACTATGCTTATAACATAAAGTCAACTTCCAGTCAAAATTCATTATAACAGATGAAGAATCCACTACATATGGTGTAAGAGAACAATCCAACAAGAATATAAAACAATCATGTGTATATGCCCAAACATCAGACCACCCAATTTCATAAACTAAACACTATTGAACACAAAGAGGTCCAGATATGCTTAGAATGGGTCCTTTCAATACCCCACCTTCATCGATGGATACATTATCCAGACTGAAAGAATTCAACAAGAGACCTGAAGAGGTGACTCCATGGTTAAAAGCACTGGGTACTCTTGCAGAGGACTCAAGTTCGATTTGCAGCACCCATATGGCAGGTAACAACAGTCCAGAATTCCTGTTCCAGGGGATCCGATGCCCTCTTCTGACCTCCACAGGCATTGCATGTCATGGGTGCACTTACATACATACATATAAAATACAAATTAAAAAAATATTTTTTAAATTAAACAGGGAAAATACAGAATAAAACTTAGCCATAGATAAATTGGACTTAACAGGCATCTATAGAATATATAGAAACAACAGAATACATACTGTTCTCAGCAGTCTGTAGAGCTTCTGCTAAAATGCATCACATTTTAGAAGTAAAGCAAGTTTCCAAAAATTGTTTCTTATATATTATCAAATCATAGTGGAATAAAACTAGAAACTATACAAACACATGGATATTGAAAAATATCCTGTTGAATGATCAGTGAGTCATTGAACAAATCAGAGTTTTTACATTTTTATTGAAGTTTTGTGATTATATACAACATAGTTTGATGATATTTAGATCCCCTCCCCTACCTGCACTTCCCCCGTACCCCCCACCCAATTTAATGTATAGTCTACACAGTCTGATTTCTGTCCCTAAATATTCTTCAGTGTAGGTCCATCAACAAGCCCACTGAGAGTCCCATACCTGTAGACACTGTCTCCCCCTCCCAGCAGCCAGCAATTGTCAAAGATTCCTTAGGCTGGGTTGGGATTTCTTACCCACGTCTCCAGAGAAGAAATTTTAAAACATCTAGAATTAATGAAAATGAAAGTACAGCTTAAGCAAAGGCAGATGTAAGAAGAAACGTTATGTCTTTGAGTGCTTACATTAAAAAAATTTCAGATATATCTCAAAACAAAAAAACAACCATACACCAAAAATAAGAACAAGTGAAACCCAAAATCAGTATATGGAAAGAAACAGTAAGGATCAAAGCAGAAATCAATGAAATAGAGACTAAAAGAACAATATAAATACTCAAACATGGGGCTGGAGAGATAGCCTAGCGGTTAAGAGCGCCGACTGCTCTTGCAGAGGACCCGGGTTTGATCCCCAGCACCCACATGGCGGCTAAGAACCGTCTGTAACTCCAATTCCAGGAGAACTCCAGTTCCAGGGGAATCCGAGACCCTCTTCTGACCTCCGCGGCATTGCACGACATGGGTGCACAGACTTGCATGCAGACAGTACAATTATACACATACAAAAATAAATTTAAAAAATTAATTAAAAAAAATACTCAAACATAGAATTGATTCCTATAAAAGATCAACAAATCAACAAGCTTTTAGCCAAATTAACCATATGAGAGACAGGGAAAATGAAAAGTAATAAGATTAGAGCTGAAACAAAAAGAAGTATTACAATACATGCTAATAAAATCCAGAAGACAATTAACAAATAATTTAAAATGCTTTAAACCAAAAGGCTGGAACACCTAAAATAAATACATGTATTCCTAAGTATGTATGACCTGCCAAAATTAAATCAAGAGAATAAAGTTTAAACAGATCCATAGCAAGGAATGAAATTGAAGCAATAATAATAATGCCTTCCAAGCCACCAAGATGTCTCAGCAGATGAATGGACTTTCAGCGCGAGTCTTGGGATCTGAGGTCAGTCATTGGAACCCAGGTAGAACAGAGGTGTCCTCTGGCCTCTGCAACTGCGCAAGCATGCACCCATACACACGCTGAATGAATGAATGAATGAATGAATGAATGAATGAATGAATGAAAAATAAGTTAAATAAATAAATAATAGATTGTTAAGCATCTCTTAACAAAGAGAAGCCAGGACTAGACACAGATAACTACAAAATTCTACCAGAGTATTAAAGAAATAATACCAATACTCCTCAAAATATTCCACAAAGTAGCAGATGAAGAAACACTACCAACCCATTCCTTGAAGCCACTATTACCCAAAGACAGATAAGAATACAACAAACAATAAAAATAGATCAGTGTCCAAAGTGAGCATAGGCATGAATATTCTTTTTTTTGTTCACAGCATTCTGTTTTTATTTTTTAATATAATACTTTTATTGATGTTTTGTGTATTTCAGACATAATTTATCAGTTCAGTTTAGACATTAATCCCTTTTCCCTTCTTCACACCTCACCCCAGATCATGCATTCTACCATAAATATCATACATTTTCTCTCATTCTTTTTTATGTTTAGGAAAATGTGAATTTTCCTCCTTTAATTTTATATTACTCTAAAATATGAATACATACCTTCCACTCATATATAGCAATTACAGAGTCTAAAAATAAGTGGTGGGTCGATTCTAGGGCCTGTTAAGATATTTACATTATAACAACATATTGCTTTCAGATAAAAAGAAATATAACAATAATGTTGTTCAGCTTGCCTTTCAACTGGGGATTTGGTGTTAGCATCCACTAATGAGGTAACCATTTGCCTGGGGGTTTTTTGTTGTTGTTGTTTTGTTTTGTTTTTTTTCTGAGACTGTGTTACTTCACTTAGCATAATGGCTTTGAGTTCCATGCATTGACCTGCAAAGTTCATGATGACATCTTTCTTTACCGCTAAATAGTACTCTGTTGTGTAGCTGTACCACATTTTTGTCATCCACTAGTCTGTTGAGGGGCATTTGGGTTGGTTCCAGCTCTTTGCTATTGTGAAGAGAGATGCAATAAACATGGATGTGCATGTATCTTTGCAGTAGGATGAGTCTTGTGGGTATATAGCCAGAAGTAGGCTCATTTTGAGTCTTTTAAGGGTTCTCCACACTGCTTTCCACAGTGGTGGTACGAGTTTACATTCCCACCAGCAGTGGATGAGTGTTCCCCTTTCCCCACAACCTCTCCAATTTTGCTCTTCTACAAATTGTGATCCAGTTTTTCTAGCACCATTTGCTGAAGATGCTATCCTTCCTCCATTGAGGTTTTCTTCCCCCATCTCATATTTTGGTCAAATATGAGGTGGCTGAAATTGTATGAGCTCAAGTTTAGATCTTCAATTTTGTTCCATTGATCAATGGGTCTGTTTGTGTGCGAGTACCAGGCTGTCTTTATGACAATGGCCCTGTAATATAGCTTGAAGTCTGGTAGTATATTAATGTACATGGGCAGAAGTTATATATTCATATTTTAGAGTAATATAAAATTAAAAGAAAAAAATATGAACCCCTGAACATAATAAAAAAGAAGGGATGTGTGGATGAAACTGATCAATGAATACCAAGTTGGTTACATACAGCATGATGCTTTGGTGGACAATTTTACAGTAGGATCAATATAGATGTGATGTTGCATGCATTTCAAAAGCCTCAAAGAAAAAACTGTGGAATTTTGTTCAGAACTGTGGAATTTTTAACCACTAAGCAATTATACATGTTTAACAACCTAGACATGTTCAGCAGTTTTAAGTTTTAAACAATGTATATATGCATGAAACATCATGTGACCCTATATATGTACAACTTTATATTTGTATATGTCAGACAAAATAAATTAAATTAAAAAAACTGAAAGCAAAAAAAAAAAAGTTAAGGCCTGATGTAAATGAAGTAAATACCACGACCTAGACAAAAATGTCCACCTATCTGTCATCACATGCAATTTTGTGACTTCATAAAGAGCCACATATATTAAAATTATTTTTAAATCTTTGATAATTTCATACATGAGTATAGCACATACATCATTTCTATTCTTCCCTCTGCCAATTCAACACCTCCAATCTATCCTATACTCCCTCACAGCATTAATAAACTTTATAATTGTGAGTTCAAGGCCAGCCTGGTCTACAGAGTGAGTTCCAGGACAGCTGGGGCTACAGGGAGACCCTGTCTTGAAAAGACAAAAAAAAACTTTATAATTAAATGAAGAGGTACTCTTTCATTGTATCAACCCTGTAATTTGTTTTTCTTATATAAGAGAACCTACTGAACACAATTTCATCTACTACATTAATTCTAATTTAGAATTTTAAGTAATAAAAAGATTTCTTAATATGAAAAAAGAACAAAATTAAACCCCTACCTCTCACCCTGTACAAAAATCAACTCCAGGTGGATCAAAGATCCCAATGTGAAACCCAAAACCCTGAAGGTAATAGAAGAAAAAGTTGGCAACAACCTACAAGACATAGGCATAAGAAAAGACTTTTTAAGTCAGACAGCAGCTGCGCAGGAAATAAGATCAACAGTCAACAAATGGGACCTCATGAATATTATTTTATTTATTTTTTGGTCTTTTCAAGACAGGGTCTCCCTGTAGCCCCAGCTGTCCTAGAACTCACTCTGTAGACCAAGCTGGCCTTGAATTCACAAAGATCTGCCTGCCTCTGCCTCCAGAGTGCTAGGATTAAAGGCTTATACCACCACACCCGGCTAAATATTCTTAATAAAATACTTCAAATTCCAGTCAGCACACATTATGAAGATCATACTCCAGGGTCAATTTGGTTTCACTCCAGGGATGCAAGAATGGCTCAAGATATACAAGTCAATAAATACAATACAGAACATTAAAAATAAAGACAGAAATCATATGATCATCTCCATAATCATCTCAATAACTATAGAAGAGGCTTTTGACAAATTTCAACATTCCTTCACAACAAAAGCCCTGAGGGAGTGAAAAGATAGAAGCAGCATATCCGAACATGATGAAGACTCTATATGACAAATGCAAAGCTAACACTGTGCCAAATGAGGGACAGCTGGAAGCATTTCCTTTATCAGCAGGAACAAAACAGTGCACTCCCTCTACTCATTTTTTTAAATTTTTATTAATTCTAGAATTTTATACAATACATTCTGATCACATTCAGGCCTCCTTCCCCCTCTCCAACCCTTCCCACTAGTCCCCCTCAACTTTATTATTACTTTTTCATTATTATTTGTCCCTTTCTTTTAAGGCCTATCAAATCCAAGCCGTCCCTCTCAAGTGCTCCTGGGTGTGAGTCCATCCCTTGGAATCTGGTCAACCTACCAGGTGTCACACCAGCAAGGAAAATTGACTCTCCCTCTCTCAGCATCCACTGACATGGATCAAATATCTCAACATAAGACATGAAACCTCCAATCTGACAGAGGGGAAAGAAAGTAAGGAATACCCTGAAGCTTTCTGATAAGGTCCTGATAGCACCACATTAAGACCAACCATTGACAAATGTGAACACATGAAACAAAAAACTTCTGTACTCCAAAGGATGCCATCATTCAAGTTAAAAAGCAATAACTATACAAAAATAAATTAATTATGTGTTAATATAAATTTTAATAAACTAGAAAAGTTATATATAATTAAATAAAAATATTAAAATTTATACACACACCTCTGCAAACCTAAGTGGGTGGCGTCTCTGTTAGGAAACTTTTGATGACTTTTCACTCTTTAAAATTAAATCTGGGGCTGGAGAGCTCCTAGAATATACAAAGAACTAAAAAAAAACTAAACATCACAAAATAACAACCAACCCAATTGAAAATTGAGGCAAGGAGCTAAATAGAAAGTTCTCAAATGAAAAAAAAAATGCCCCTTTTACTCTGAATCAACATAATGCTTGAAATCTTAGCTGGAGCAATAAAGCAAGAGAAAAAATGAAACAAATATGAAAGGAAGAAGTCAAATTATCTCTGTCAGCAATACAACCTTATACTTAAAAGATTATGAGGAAGTCTTTATTTTACCAGAAAATTCTCGAATATGATAAACACTGTCATCAAAGCATCAGGATAAAAAAAATAAACAAATACATATTTACAAACTCAACAATTTGACATCAAAAACAAACAAAAAAAAAACGCAACAAGTAAATGAGCAAATGAATTGAACACACAGTACTCAAAAGAGGAATGCAAATGGCCAATACATGTGTGAGAAATGTTCAATAGCTTCAGTCATCAGGGAAATGCAAATCAAAACTGCATTGAGATTTCATCCTATCCAAGTCAGAGTGGCTATCATCAAGAATACAAACGACAACAAATATGGGAAAGAGTACAGAGAGAAAGCACTTATACTATTCCAGTGAAAACGTAAGCTAGTGCAGCCACTATGGAAATCAGTATAAAGATTTTTCGAAACACTACAAAGGGAACTGCCAGACGACCCACATATACCACTCCTGGGGATATACCTGAAGGAATATAGTTAGCATGCCACAGAGCTATCTGCACATCTATGTTTATTGTCAGCATTATTCATAGTAGCCAAGACATAGAGGAAGCCTGGATGTCCATCAACAGATGAACGGATAAATCCACAATGGAGTTTTACTTAACCATAACAAGGAATCAAATTCTATCATTTGCAGGGGAAAGGATAGAACTGGAGCTTATCACGCTAAGTGAAATAATCCAGACTCAGAAATACAAACATCATGTTTTATTTGCATAATGTGTGCATGCATGCGTCTGTGTGTGAGCTGCCTTTCAATAATATGGTATGAGATCAGCCTAGGGTGTTTTTAACCTTTCTTTTGAATTGTCATTGTCCTCATAAGTGTCACCACTGTTCACACCCATCAAGCTTATGGCATATGAATCTTGGCTGCCATACGGATCTGTACTTTTGTTCTCAGCTCAGAAGTCACAATATTTGTCATCTATACTTGTTGCTTTGTAGCTTGAGCTGTGTCCTTTTTCTGGTTTCATTGAATAAAGAGGTTTGTCTTATCGTCCCTTTTTTAAAGCGTTGGGTATATATTTGAGGGCTAACATATTTTATTTTGCCATTTTCAAATGGAAACCACAAAATTATATATTGAACATACAATCAAATTAGAAACCAGAGTAGTTTTTTTATATTTGGTTCTGCTCAGCCATGTCATATGATACTATAGTTATACAGTTGATCTTCTATATTTAAGAGCATAACTCTAAATTTATCCTTGTTAAATGATATCTTGCCAAATTCAGCCTTGTCCAAGATTTTGAAAGCGCTTGGTCCTAGAATCTGGTGTGTTTTTTTATAACCTTTCCATTTTCACATCATTCACAAATTTAATCAGCTTACTATTAATGCATTCATCCAACCCCTGCCAAAATTGCTGAATGAAGCGAGGCTAAGGACAGCCATTCATAACCATCCTCCATGTTCTGTCATCATGATTCATTTAACCTGCATGTACCCATCTATGTCCAAGGAAAATGTGTTTGTTAGCTTCTTGATCATATTCAGATGCTTTAAGTCTACAGCAATTTTCTCATGAACTACAGTAGGGATATACTGACCTCAGAAGAAGCTGAAGAAAACAAGAAGATAAAAACAAAGAAAATAGAGGAAGACCATGGAGACTTTGTTTAAGGTGTTTTGCTTAAAAAGTAAGTAAAATATAAAAATAATAGAGAAACTGCTAATACAATATAGCCAGAGATAGAGATAGAGCCAGACAGATAGACAGATAGTCTTATTCCCTTCATTCTAGATAGAAAGTGTGCAAACAAAATTTACCAAACCTATGTTCTGCAGAAAGGAACATGCAGGGGTATCCTGATATAAAATAAGTCATGAGGGTTAGAAAGATGACTTAGCAGTTAAAGGCACTGACTGCTCTGGCAGAGGACCCAGGTTCAGTTCCCAGCACCCACATGGAGGCTAATAACCATCTGTAACTCCAGTTCCAGGGATCCGATGACCACTTCTGAGCTCTGTGGGCGATGTACAACATTGGTATACATATATGCATACAGGCAATATATTCATACACATAAAAATAAAATACAAAAAATAACTCTAAAAATAAAATATGTCATAAGGCAGGAGTTATTAGAGCCTTTAACATGTTGAAGTTTATTGTTAAACTTCAAAAGGGAGACAGTACCTAGAATTGATGTATTTGATCAAGTAGCATTTAGAAATGATCCATCTATGAAAGACAGGGTTACCAAAGCGTATTTTGTGAATTATGTCATAAACCATCCATTTTATTATTTGACCTACAGTAGAGCACATGGGAATGGTTGCCAAATTTATCATATCAAGATGAACGGGAGTTCATTTAGTTTGATTTTCTTTACTGGGAAAGAGCAAGGTAAAGCGGTCTTTCGTATGTTTAGCTCTAGAGGCTAGAATCAGAATGAAATTCAAATGGGAAACCAGACTTGAGTCAGAGAAAAGGAGGAAAGATGAAAAAGAATCAAACTCAAATGCAAACCGAGGCACTGAACTTACTGAATGTAGGACATTGTTGGAGCAGAGAATCTTTCTCTCTCTGTTTTACTTTCCTCTTCTATAAAATAGGAGTAATATCCTTCCTGGCTCACAGAGCCATCGTTGGTATCAAATGAGGTAATGTCTCTGAAAACACCTTGTAAAGGAAATACTTTACGGTTGTAAATATGTATGAGCCAGTGGCTACAAGAAGAAACCTTCAATGGCTGAACATACTGAAGGTATACATCATGTTTAGATCAGGCACCTGGAGGTCAGAGACAGGTGGTTCTGTTGGTGTGCTCTGTGAAGACCCACTTCCATCCAGAAGTGCTACTGTATTCAACATGCATTTTCCAAGGAACACAGTGTGGAAACAGAAATGAGAATGGGAGACAGGAATGTATCAAAGATTTTAATAAGCTTTCCATTAGGCACAACATAGACTTTTGAATCCAGGACTCATTCTGGGGACTGGCAAAGTGGCAGACTCCTGGGAGGTAAGAACTGTGTAGATAGGCTTTCTCTGACAGGAGGGGATTCTAGCAGCTGACTCTGAGTAGAACAAGGTCCCGTATTATTCCTTGCCTGCTCCCTCCCCCATCCCCAATAGCCAAGGGCTGTTCTTTCTGAACCCATCTAAATCTTTGACCTCAGTTAATAAAGATGGACTCAAAAGGAGAGTTTCATATTTCAAATGGACAAAGGACAATTCAACTTTATTCTCTCTAAATAAAAAAAATTTAGGTTTTAGGAAAGTGGGCAAATGAAATTATCCTCACTAGAACTTTCTAATAATTAAGTAAAAGCTGATGGTCTCAGAATAAAATCTCCTGCCTCCCTCACAGCGTGAGGTACAGGATGCCTGAAGGTCTTATTCCATTTACAGAGAAGCTAAATAAGAAGCCCATTAACTTTTTTTAATAACGTTTTATCTTGTTACTGAAGCAATAAATTTTCAATGCAGAAATGTTAATTTAGATAAGTAGGTTTTTCTCAACATTCCCCTTTAACTATTTTGTACTCTGTGAAGGTTAAATCTTTCAGGGCTGCTTTTTCACAATGGAAAATACAAGTGAGGTGAGTCTTCTCTACACATGCCTCTGCATAGATTGTTTCCCATTCTCTGTCAATTGTGAAGAAAGCTTATTTCTACCAGCCCACTCCTACTACAATAACTCCACCTGGTCTACCTATGACATATCAAACTTGGTATCTTCAAGAAGCAACAACTAGTTATTATTACTTACAAGTTCATGTTGACTGGGCTCAGGCCGGATGATTCTTCTGCTCCAGGTGCTGGAGATAATGGCTCTCATTCTTCATAGCCTCAGACAAGCCAGAACACACAAGTGGCTGAATCACCTGGTAGATAAATACTTGTACATCAGCCAGAATCCCAGATTGCACGGTTATTGGCACATCTCAGTTCTCTTTCACAGAATCCCAGATTGCACAGTTATTGGCACATCTCAGTTCTCTTTCACATGGGGCTCTTGACCTGGCCTGAATGTCTAAAAGAATGAGGCCAGGATTCAAGAGGAAGCACTCTGAAAAGCACTTCAGAGGTAGAAAAGGCAGATTTCTTCAAGTTTAGATTCTGCAGTTAGATGGTACCATTTTTTGCCACAATGTTTTGGTCAAAAAAGTTCAAAGGTCAGCTTATATTCAAGGTAAAGGAAGAGATGACTACCAAGATCATATTACAAGGATTGCGGAAGGGAACTATTGCTATGCTCTTCTTTGTAAACACATTTTACCACCTCCCTTTCATAGACATATACTTGCTCTGGTCAGTGCTTTTAAGGACCCTCTCCTCATTAGCAACAATCACATACCAGCACTTTTAAAAACTATGACTATGACTTCTTGTACCCAAAGACTTTACCCAAGCCCTACAAGTCTCCCTCCTCTTTAAGACCTTCTCACCCCATAGAATGGCTTCTTCAACTCATTCCAGATATTTCCATGACAGTTAACTCCAGCAACAGAGGTAACTCTACCTTGGAGAAATGTGGTTAGAAGGGGTCATCAAAAGCATGTTGTTTTGACATGCCCTGTAGGGTCATATGGATGAGGAGGAAGAAGCATGACAGAAGCCATGAGAGAGTTACATGAGAGAGTTAAAGTCACCCATGGTGCTACCATCACAGAGAAAGGTGCCAGGGGAAAAAACTAGAGGTGGAGGGAAAGAGCTTTATATGAAAATACTGGCTCTCCAAACATGCAGACTTATTCTACATACCCAGTACAGGAAGCCACACATTCACACTCATGTTCATGCAGAATACACAAATCCATATGCAAATATAATATGCAATTGCACAAGTTCACATAATCGCATATTCTTCCATACTGCAACACACAAAGAGCCAAACTTTCACACTCATGCTCACACAAGACAAATATACACACATGTATTCATATAAACATATACAGTCACATACATATGCACACACAAACCCATACCTACTTTCCTGTAAACACACTCACAAATGCAGTCCCAACATTCACACAAGTACAAAGGAATACCAAAAGCCCAATACCCTAGTCCCTTCACAATCTAGAAGGGAGCAAGGATGTGTTGTTTTTCCTTTGTTCATTGAGTCAGAAGCCCCTTTTCAACCATGTGTGGGTAAAATGTGGCCTTAGGGCTCACTGACTGTGATTCTGAGATGAAACAGTATGAAAGAAGCCCAGATAAGGAAATGGAGCCATAGAGAAGCCTCTGGTGTTTACTCCACACCACCAAGTGGGCACCACACCACACCGCACCACACCACATCTCCCCAGGCCGTCTTCTGGTTCTTATAACCCAGCTGGGCCTCTGCTCCAGACCCCACTAGTCTGAGGGTAGGGCATCAGCCAAAGGCTCCCAGAGCCCATTTCTGGCAGCAGCTTTCCCCGCAGAGACAGTGATCAATGGTTAGATCAAGCCCCACAAGCCCTAGGGGACTGGATTCCAAGAAAAGATGTTGTGGCGGAGAGTTTTCCATTGTGCTGACATCTATTGTGGGCTTCAGAAGGCAGAGGGAGCCAACCCTCTGCGAAGGGTTTGCAGAGGTAAGAGGAAGAGAAGGTCAAGGTTACATTAGGGCACCAGGATGGAAAGGGAGTGGAAACTGATCCCTTTTCTAAAAATTCGCCAGCCCCTACCATTTTTAATATTTCTTTAGTATTGTGGAAATAAAGGGGTCAAAGGGAGATAAAGGTGAGCTTTTATTCAGCTGAGGATACATACTGTTTTCCTGCCTTTGCACATTCATTTCATTTTAGTGTCAAAGAGAAGCCAGCAAGTCGAAATCCCATGAACACAGTTCATTTGTTTTATTGGGAAGGTTGAAGCAAAACCACCTGAAAAGACTACTACTTTGTATCATGATGCATACGTCAACCTTTTATCTTCAAATGTAGCCTCCAAAGAAAAATCAAAGTTCATTTTTCCCTTTTTGGCTAAGTGTACAGTGACAAATGTACCAATTTTAGGCTCCAAAAGAAAACCTCAACCTCACACTGACTTCTAGTCACTGAAGGCTGGTAAATCAGTGACAAGAAGAGAAAAAGAAAGACAAGGAAATGGCACTGTCCAAGGTGTGTTTGCTGAGCATCTTCTACGCATCAGTACTATGCTTGTTGCTGGGGATAACAAAATGGATAAAAAAAGGCTCTGTGTCCTGAAGTGGTTTATAGCCTAGCAAGCCCAGCAGGTAGTAAAAGAGACAAGATTAATTGTCAAGGCCTATGCAAAGTGCCACAGGAACGTGAGGGAGGTGCACTCAGCCCCACCCAGAGATAGCATCAGAGCCAAAAGCTGCAGAACAAATAGAAGATTCTCAGGTACGGAAAGCAGTTGACAAGAGGAAAAGCCCAGGACCAGAACAGGTCAATAACAATGAAACAGCCAAACAGACAGGAGCCCTCCACTATTCAACACCCACACACACCCGGCCAGGACATCACTCCTAGAGCAGCTGGGAAAGCCCATCTGTGCTTGTAAAGAGGTTATCCTTACCAGGAGCTGACCCAAGACAGGGGACTCATGTGGTAAGACATGCTTAATAGGGTCCCTTTGGCAGCAGCAAAAGGGATGGGAAAGAGGAAGATAAGACCTGAGACAGGGGGCTAGGTACTCAGAGAGTGTAATGATACCTGCTCGAGATAACAAGGCCCAAGCAAGGGTAGTAGGCAGGGCTGGAGAGGAGGAATTAGGCTCAGAATATCCAGGGAAAAACCAGAGTTTGGGGTGAGGAAAGAGGAGATAAACAGCTTGGGGTACAATGAAGACAGGCTACAGAAATATGAGCAAAGCTTCTCTTCAAGATCACTTTGGGATATAGTGATAAGAAATATGGGTGTGGCCAAGTAGTAAAGCCAATGCTCAAAGCTGTGGAAAAGTTGAGGAGGGACAGAGTCATAGGGATTAGAATCCAAGACAGACAATTATCTCCCAATAACACGATGAGAAAATAATGGTTGAGGAAGAAAACAATATCATTATACCAGGGGCCTCGTTCAAGTAACCTGCAGTACAATTATGTGATGGTTATAGACTGTTGTCTGTCTTTAAAAGCCTGGTACAAAGAGCTTGTGCCATCTTTTGTGTGAAAGTCAGGAAACTGCTTTCTAACTAGAGAAATGCAGGTGCTGAGGTCAGAGGAAAACCCAACCTTGGAATCCCTTCTCACTGCCACCAGTTGCACTCTTCCCATAATCCTCTGATCAACAATACAGATGGCACAATAACGCCAATTAAATAGTTCTCATCCTCTGCGTGGGGGGTGTTTGAACCCAGCTCCTTGCGGTAAGCACTCTACTACTGAGCTACATCCCTAGCCCAATTTCTTCTTTCGTTCTTTATGAAGGACTTACTATGTGCTGGGTTAAGCTCTTAAAATGCCAGAAAAGAAAATTATGGACCCTGTCATAAGTCGGGGTTGTGGTTGTATGTCTGCTGTCATGGGTTGCTGTTTCATCCTCCTGGTTGCTAATTCAATGTAGTTAGGCTAGACCTAAGTCTTTTCCTAACCCCTACCTGTGCATCATAATCTCTGCCTTATCTGCTACAATTGAGATGCTCTTCATTAAGCACTTGTGTTCCAGAATGTTCTGTGCTTTATTTTTTTTTTAATATTTTTTTTAATTTTTATTTATTTCTGTATGTGTATCAATGTACTGTCTGCATGCAGGTCTGTGCACCCGTGTCGTGCAATGCCGCGGAGGTCAGAAGAGGGTCTCGGATTCCCCTGGAGCTGGAGTTCTCCTGGAATTGGAGTTTCAGACGGATCTCGGCCACCATGTGGGTGCTGGGGATCGAACCTGGGTCCTCTGCAAGAGCGGTCGGCGCTCTTAACCGCTAGGCCATCTCTCCAGCCCCTGTGCTTTATTTTTATGTCCTGGATAGTTTCTTTTTTTTTTTTTTTTTTTTTTTTTTTGTCTTTTTGAGACAGTCTCCCTGCAGCCCCTGCTGGCCTGAAACTCACTCTGTAGACCAGGCTGGTCTTGAACTCACAGAGATCAGCCTGCGTTTGCCTCCCAAGTGCTAGGATTAAAGGCGTGCGCCACCACGCCCAGCTGGAAGTTTCTATAAGATAGGGCAGGTTGAGGCAGGTGAGCTACATACAAGAGACTTTCTAATTAATGGCAGAACAATAACCAGGTGTTCTTAGCCCTCTCTCTGGTCTCCCCGTCATGCTGCTTCCAAGCTGAGTTTATGGTCCTTCCTCTCCTCTGCCACCCTGAAAATCACTCATTTCACTTATTAAATGGAAAGGAGCTATAAACTTTCTAGTGATTTCTTAAACTTAGGCATCATTACAAAGCATGGTAGACAAAAGCATCTCTCTCTCTCTCTCTCTCTCTCTCTCTCTCTCTCTCTCTCTCTCTCACCAGTCATTCCACTAATAATACTGAAAACTTACCTCAGAGCAGCATCTAGTTATAGTAGAGAGGATGGGATGCTGAATAAGGAGATAGTTTCTGCTTTTGTGGAGTTCACGCTTGGTAAATGCTAGCTTCCAGCCCAGTGCTGTGGGACTGACAAATATACACAGGCTGGGCCCAAGGGGTCTCCCTCAGCAATCTCATTCTGAGTATAATGACATACTCTGTCTTGGGCCTCCCTGTTTTTTGCTTCAGGTCAGATGGGCAGTAGCTACGTCCTTATGACCTTTGGTGTGTCAGCCTGTGGCTCAAGGAAGTTATTATAAGCCGGATGTGGGATAGCAAAGGGACCCACTGCAATGACTTCTGTAGTAAAAGGCAGAATTAGAGCACACTTAATTATAATAATTATAATTTATAAGCTATGTTGATGTATATGTTTAGTGTGCACAACTGTGTATGTTCTGGAAGAGGAGAAAAGATGAAAGAAGCACTGCTTCCAGGACAAGCAGACTGACTGTGGCTTCAGGCTGTGGTGGGCAAAGACAAAGGAGACAGGGCTTCATGGCAGCCTCAGCTACAGAAAGTGTCATTCAACCAAGAGACTAGAATATGCTTGTTGATTATGTTATTTTACTCTCTTGTGATAAAAGTGTACATGCACACCCATGTGTAGCCCAAATGTACATCCTTGGAGATCGACTATGTGACTGACTCTGACCAATGGGATGTCAGCAAACATGACTGTAACACAGACTGAATGACATTTGACTCAAGGGCTCTCTTGCATGTTTGCCAAAAGCATGAATAGAGCATGCTCTGGCTAACCACCACCCTACCAACCCAGCTCTAGAGTGAAACACGTGGCAGAGAGCCAAACACAACCTGCAGCCTGTGCCAAGATCAGCCATACCACCCCCTACCTATCAGCAAGAAAAATAAATGTTTGTCATCAAGCCACTGAAATTTTGAAGTGTTTAAGGCAGCATCGTTCAGGTGCCCATTGACTGATACACAGTGCTAAGACACTTTCCTAACAATGGTTCCCAAAAGTATCCACCAGCATCAGTTTGCTACATACATCAAAGACAAAAGCGTCATCACATTCTTGTGGGCTCAACTGAGGCCCTGGCGGAGGTTGTGCCAGAGCCTGGAGTCCTGCAGCTCTGCCTCATCACAGCCTTCATGCAGGTTTAATGAACTACTCTTCTATTTGTCTAATGTCACTATTTTCCCCAACTCGGCTGTACAGTACCTGGACTGTCTAGGAAAACCCATTACCTCTATTAGTCTGCCAATAGCAAATCAGTAGAATTGCTTGTTCCTTAATTGATAGAATACACTCCCCTCCTCCTGATAGATTACCCTGTTCTAACAGCTCCAAGACCGATTCCCCAGTGTCCGACTACCATCCAATCCAGTGCAATTGGTTGATACTTGCAGTAATAAATCCTAACCTATCAATACATAATAGCTCTTCATAATCAACATCCACAGATTCTGTCTGGGTTCAGAAGCAACCACCAGCCATTTTTTACATTCCTATAATTAGCAGTGGCCAGATGATGTTTGTGTCTCTTAGCACAATACTCTGCCCCCATCCAATAACCATAACACATTTTACATAAATTCATGCTGATTTAATTCCCTTGTCGGAGCATGGAGATATAAATATATTTATGCGTGTGTAATGTTCTGTAAATTAAAATAGTTCAGCTGACCTGAGTGCTGCGGTGAGAGAATTCAGTTCTTCCTTTCCAGGAGGCTGACTGTGGGCTGGTGCAGAGCAACTGTCTCCTGCAGATCAGCAAAGATGGCCACTGGACAAGGTAATGCACATCATTTATTAAAGCTCTGTGCAGCTGAGTGGGTTTTGCAAGCTTATGAAGATCTCATCTCTATCTAAGAGCAACCAGGTGGTACCCAAATGTACAGTCCATTCACACTTAACGCTAAAAAGGTACCAGCATATTCATAGACTTGGGGAGTGAATTGTCAAAACACAATTCACACTAAGGGGCCAGGAGAGAGAGGAGGGATCCTCATGTCCTGTTAAATGTAAACCCATCCCTTAAATGCCCCTTGCCATGGGAAAAAGTGGGACAAGAAAGTCCCCTTGATTCTTATAAATTAAATGTCGCAAAAGAAAGCTGGTGAGAGGAAAGGAAGAAAAAGTGCCCTAAACAAGGTAATAAAACTATAAACTTAATGAGGGGCAGTTTACCACTTTGCCGTCTCTCCACTTTATAACATGCCCTTATGAGCCAGCCTGTCAGGATAATGTAATTGAGAACTTGCTATAAAACATATGTTTAATGGAGCCAGGGGCCAAGGAAAACACTGTAATTGTAATAAGCAGCCTGGTAAGTAAAATGATATCTTTCAAAGGTTAAAATAGAGTTGCTTTCAGAACTGGGCCAGTCTGCTTCTTCAAATATTGCTTTGCTAATGATTTCTTCACTTCACTTACAAAATGCATCTCTGAGGAGATTTGTTACAAATGTGATCCCTGCCTGGGAAGTAAACTGCTCACCACACAGAAGGCTCAAGCATTTATTCTCCAGTTTTATATAACTTGGGGAATGATGTTAAAATTGGCAAATGCATCTGAGGCACACCAGGCCACAGGATTTTTTTTTTAATCCACTCATTGTCCGATGCAGTTCAACTTGAAAGAGATACAACAGAGAAAAGATTGATCCTTTGTGGCCTATTCTCTTTCCAGAAGGTAAAAGCAATTCCCATCAACAGAGCCCGGTGCTCCATGGGGTCATCTCCATTCTGCTTTGGGGAATTTGTTGCTCATCAGGGCATGAATATTTTTAAAAGTAAGAAAGAAAAGAGGAAAAAAATGAAAACTGGTTCTAGGATCTGGAAGACCCCACCTGTGGAAAGGCCCCTCCTGGCCTAAGCCTAGTGCTTGCTGACCCTGAGCCCCAAGGTGACTCCTTCAGGGAACTAATACATGAGCTTACTCAATAGTAACTTTTGACAGTTACTTCTTGGGCTTGAGTGGTCCATTGTGTGCGTGCATGCCTGTGTGTGTGTGTGTGTGTGTGTGTGTGTGTGTGTGTATGTTATATGGGTTTCTATATGCACATATATGTATGCAATTCTCCATGCACACGTGTGCACATCTATATATGAATGGCCAGAGGTCAACATTAGGTATCTTCCTCAATTGAAATTCATCTTATTTTTGGAGACCCAGTCTCCCACTGAACTCAGAGCTATATAGATTCAGCTAAACTGGCTGTCCAATAAGCTCCAAGGATCCACCTATCTCTGCCTCCCAAGGGCAGTTAATTGTGGACATGTGACAAAGTTCTGGACAATGGAAAACAAGAGGATGCATAGGATATGAAGCTTGAGAGAGATGGGGTGTGGGGCACTAAGGGGTAATTGGAGGGAGGCAGTGGTGAATGGATATGATCCATGTACATATGGAATGTTAAAAGAATAAAATATTATTAAAATGATAAGCACCTTCATTAATAGATAGTTTACACATAGTCTTTTCATGCTTGCTGCCTACAGCATAGAGCCAGTGCCTTGAGCTCTTGTTTCTCTCTCGGGTATAATAAGAAAGCAGGAACAGGGACCTGAAAGGGGGTTTCAAGCAGTATTCTTCATCTAGCTAACTCTGGATTCCTCCACACTTCTACGTACAGTCCCCAGATAGTTTACAGGTAAACTGTCTTACCAAAGTCACTGTTAAAGACTCTATTACTTGAAAGTGAACTATGCATTTCACCAGTATAGACAATACCCATGTATATTCATATGGATGTTCACAGACAACACATGTGTGGATATTTTGTCACTACCTTGTTTAACATCCTCTACTGTGTCCCATTACCTAGAGGATAAAATTCAAACCCCTTGCATGTCCTGCAAGATCCTCCTTCATGGGGCTTACATCTGACTGAATCTCACACCCAACTAATGTTGCTCCAAGCACAGATGTCATTGCTCCACTGTGGTAAACTGTCAAATTCATTCTGATTTGTAGCCTTTACCATTGCTACTCCCAGTTCTTTACATGGCTTATTTGCTGTAGTCATTTCTGCCCCAAACTTATTCCTCAAAGAGATCTCCCTAAACACACACACACACACACACACACACACACACACACACACACACAGACCTCACAGGGTAATTCTCCACTGTCATTATATTCTCTTCTAGTGCTGAGGTAATCTTACTCCTTTTCTGTAGGAAGCTTCTCTTGCTATGAGCAGGTCCTGCACAGTCCTGCTAAGGGAAGGGAAGTAGCGGCCACCTGCAGTCACTGCCGGGGGGGGGGGACTGAACCCTTGACGCAGAGGTCAGTTAGTCACTTTCATAACCGACCTGAGAGGTACTTCCAACCCAGGTCCTTAGCCTGAGAAGTGGAATGCTTCCCATCTGGCCGTGCTATCCCACCTGCCCAAAAACTGGTGGTCTCTGGACAGGAATTTCAGGATGATGGCCAATTTCCAACCTACACCAACTCACAATCCACTCCACAGGTTGGTGACCTGATTAGACTCTATCCGACCCCAGGCTAGCTTACCAGGTCAGAGATCTGATAGAGTCCCCATCTAACCCACTAGCCACCAACATTTTAAATCCAGGCCTGCTTTAGCCTGTATATGTGCAAAATAACATATCCAGGAATTCTGTGATGATTGTAATGGAGAATTCCATTTGTTGCACACTGTGAGTCACTTTTATAAGCAAAATGACATCATCTCTCAGAGCCCATCACAGAACCCAGTCTCATGCTCCTGTATGCTGCTGCCCCTAGCGTCATGTGCCTGGGCCACTTTGCTCCCTCTTGGAGCGAGATCAGAGGAAGCCCAGGACTTCCACATTGTGCCCTGAGGGATGCTAGCTAAGAACTAGTCCCTAATTCAAGCTGGATCTTCCCACACTTTTCCTAATGTTTCTCTCAGTCGCTCATCATTGTGTCTGGGAGGCTAGAATGGTGTCTGACAAATAAAGTAAGCCCTCAGTAAATATTGATCAAGTAAAGAGGTAGAATAGAGGACTGTGTTCGAAATAGGGGAGGGAAAGATGGGTTTTTAAAGAAACAAGAAAGTAATAGCCATCCTAGGCTATTACATTAGACCTTGCCTCAAAAAGTAAAGTCTTCCATGGAGCTGGAGAGATCACTCAGTGCTTAAGAGCACTTGCTACTCTTGCAGAGGACCAGGTTCAATTCCCAGCACCCACAGGGCAACTAGCAATGGTCTGTAACTCCAGTTCCAGGGGATCCAATGCCCTCTTCTGACATATGCAGGAATTGTACAACATGAGTATGTTTACCCACATGTAGGCAATACACTTATACACATAAAATAAAAATAACTTTATGGGGCTGGAGAGATGGCCTAGTGGTTAAGAGTGCCGACTGCTCTTGCAGAGGACCTGGGTTTGATTCCCAGCACCCACATGGAGGCTGAGAACCGTCTTTAACACCAGTTCCAGGGGAATCCGACGCCCTCTTCTGACCTCTGAGGCACTGCATGACACGGGTGCACAAACCTACATGCAGACAGTACATTCATACACATACAAGTATAAATAAAAATTAAAAAGAAATAACTTTACAAAAGTAAAGTGTGCCTCAACCTTTAAACACAAATCTCTTTGGTGCTCAGAATTTTTCAAATTTTAGAAACATAATTTATTGCATATTCATATAGCATATCAAATGAGATTTGGAAGAATATCCCATAATAAAATATGCTACTATTGTTGCAGAAAACATAACACCACACCAAATAGAGTAAAGCCTCACAGTGGTCTTTTGCCAATTTGTAGCTTATCTGGCCACCAGATGCAGGTCAAATTTTGATGCCAAAAATTATGGAGTAAAAGTTAACTTCTCAGAGCTTTGGGGGTTTCTGAATTGCAAAATAAGGATTGAACTTGTATTTAAAACAGCATTGGAGTGACTTCTAGAAGACCGTGATACATGATACACCATGTATTACACAAATATTATAAATGCATAGTTACCTTTCTTTTCATTCAACCCATCAGTTATCTTCTTCACAAAGGATACATTTTTATGTTCAAAGATTGAAAAATATTTAGAAGGAGCTGGAGAGATGGCTCAGCTGTTCTTCCAGAGGAGCAAAATTCAGTTCCCAGCATCCATATGGTGGCTAACAACCATCTATAACTCCAGTTCCAGGGGATTCAGTGCCCTCTTCTGACCTCTCTAAGCATTGTACTACATGGGCATATTTATACACATGCAGACAATACATTCATACACATAAAATAAAAATAATAATTAAAAATATTTAGAAAAGACAATATTTGTGTAACTGGTGACTTACCAGCACAGAGACACCCTATATGTTTTGGGAATGCAGGTAAATGAGTGACTAAGGCAACAGCAGCTAATGTTTGTTGAACTTTTACTGTCTGGCAGAGTATGATAAGCACTATGCATGTGTTGGGTCACTCAGTCGTCCCAGCAGTGTGATGAGCAAGTGCTATGGTTATTTTCACTTTACAAATGAGGACACTGCCGGGCATGGTGACACACGCCTTTAATCCTAGCACTTGGGAGGCAGAGGCAGGTGGATCTTTGTGAGTTCAAGGCCAGCCTGGTCTACAGAGTGAATTCCAGGATAGCTGGGGCTACAGGGAGACCCTGTCTCGAAAAGACCCCCCCCCAAAATATGAGGACATTGATGCCACAGTGGTCAAGGATCTCATCCAAAGTCACAGTTTTTTTTTTTAAACCAATTTGTTTTTATTTGGATTACCACAATATCAACATTTGTAAATATAAAATTGGCTTCATATTTTAAAAGCTCACAGTATCCAAATTCAAGCATCACACCCTATATTACAAGTCGCCAGGCCTGAGCAGGTGTGGTCCCTGCCTAGTCTGTATTCTAAATGGGAACAAACACACAGATGAGCACATCATGCCCTGGTGCTCACGGTCCAGCCAGCTGTCTTTCTCTATCCCTCATTCTGCTTAGGAAAGGTGCAGGGTGATAATGCTAGCCTGGGAAGCACTGTTAAATGGTTGATGACATAGGCCTCTCATTGAAAGTGTCTGTATCTTTAGGGAGTTACAAGATAAATTCAGGAGTATGGTGGGCATGTCTGTCATCTAGTGAGTGGTTAGTCATGTCTAGTGCTATTCTGTTCATGGTTTGGAGGCGTGAGTTCTAGAGTCAGACCTCTCTAGACTAGAGCTCTGATTCTTCATTTTAGCAGATATTTTCATCTTCAGCAGGCCCATTAGTTGTTGAACTATCTGATTTACTAACATATACTAAGTGGCAGAATACGGGCAATTGCTGGGAGGGAATTCTCCCAGGCACCCACAGCTTTTTGTCACTGTCTCTTCCTTTTTTAAATTTATATATATTTTATCAAATCTAGACCTGTATTCCTCCCATCCCCCCACCCCACCAGAGCTCATGCATTCTGCCAAACGTGCTTTTCATCTCTTTCTCAGTCTTTCTCAATATTCTCCATGTGGAAGTTGACTGTTTTGAGAAGTTCACTGTTTCAGTCAGTTCTTTGATGCAGTCCTTTCTGTTGTTGATGTTGTTGTTGTTGTTGTTTCCAATATGCATCACTCCCAACTGCTTTGGACGAAAGCTCAAGGGGCCATGCACAGGAAATACTTACAACTAGGTAATTGGCACTAGCATCCACAGATCAGGGATACCATTCATCATTTGTTTCTCTGGGACTGTGTTACTTCACTCAGCATGATGTCCTCTAACTCCAGCCATTTTCCTGCAAAGCTCATGATGTCATCTTTCTTTACTGCTGCATAGAACTCCATTGTGTAGATGTACCACATTTTCTCTATCCACTCATCAGTTGAGGTGCATTTGGGTTGGTTCCAGCTCCTTGATATTGTGAAGAGAGCTGAAATAAACATGGCCATGCATGTATCTCTTCGGTGGGGTGAGTCTTGAGGGTACATGCCTAGGAGTGGTATGGCTGGGTCGGGTGGCAAGTTCATTCCAAGTCTTCCAAGGGTTCTCCACACTGCTTTCCATAGCAGCTTTACAAGTTTACATTCCCACCAGCAGTGGATGAGTATTTCCCTTTCCCCACAACCTCTCCAGCACTTGGTATCATTTGTTTTCTTGATCCTAGCCAGTCTTATTTGAGTGAGATGATATCTTAAAGTTGTTTTGATTTGCATTTCCTTAACGATTAGTGATGTTGAACACTTCTTAAGGTGTTTTTCAGCCATCTCTAATTCCTCACTTGTGAAGTCTCTGTTCAGCTCTTTGTTCCATCTATTGAGTGGGTCATTTGTTTTCTTTCATCTTTGTTTTTTGAGTAGTTTATATATCCTGGAAATCAATGCTTTGTCAGATGTTTCTGTGGTGAAGGTTTCCTCCCACTCCAAAGTCAGTTTTTTTTTTTTAAGCTAGGTTAAGAACACAAATCTGTCTTTGGTGGTAAGAGCAGTGCATTTTTTACAGGTAATGATGTTATAAGTAAGGAATCTTAACTGAACACTCAAAATGTGTACACAATTAATTCTCCCTTTCCAACCCGGCCTGCCTATACTTTTTATTTTTACCTTAACCAAACAATGACCAAAAAAGGACTTCATTAGTTTGGAGATGGCTACATAGGAAAATAGCGGGAAGAATGAAGAATAAAGGGGGCCTTAGAAAGGCGAGTACAGACCCAGGGTGGGCGAAAGTGAATGCAGTGGAAAAGGAAACCAGACGGGTCCAGCACAAGGAGATGAGACTGCATAAAGGTAGGAGGCCTGGCTAGAAGGAGAACTACATGCCATTTCTTGCACCTCAGTCATATAACTCTTTTCTTACATGCGAGATCCATTGCTCTCCCTCACAATATGTAACACTGAACCAATTTTTAACCAGTGCTTATTGTACCGAGAACAACAGAAACCCCAAAATGAATTAGACAGTCCATCTCCTATAAACTCTCACAGTCTCCAATGGAGGACAAACTGTATATGCATAAAAAAATGCACTGCCATCAACTCATTCAAAATATAGTGATTGACCATCTTTGTCTGCCAAACCTTAGGCACGGAGCAGAATCTAGATCCAGAAACCTGTGTGAGCCCAAGTGTCAAGAAGGAATGCATTTACCTGCCTAAGGGAGCAAGACATGTTAATAAAGGAGCTTGGGTGAGCAAGGGTACTGGGACAGCCACCATCCTGTGAAGGGCCCAAATGGTTCTCTGGTCTACCCAACCCCTTGATCTGGGATGGCAGACCCAGGAATGCCAGGTATACTGATTCTAAAGAAAAAAATCCAAATATGAAATCTACCAGTGTTTAAATGGCAGCAGCAAATCCAAACTATTTTTAATTGTATATCCTAACAAAGCAGGTCTATAAGCTGCCATGCTGCCCTCTAAACAGAATCGTAACAGAAACTGGAGGGTGGGCACTCTTCATCCCCCTCCACTCCCAACCTTTGCTGCATTCTGCCACTCACCACTGGCTGGCTTTCCTCCAGACCAGGGGCCCCTTCTCCCACCAGCCATGGGCTCCACCCTCTTTCACTCCCCATCTTTTGCCCCTAGCCAGCCTGTTTCCTTCCAAAGAGCCTGGTCTAAAGGCCTTAGCCATGGCCCCTATAAATCCTTCCTGTATTTCATCATTCCAGCCTATTCCATACCTATTTTTCTCACTCAGATGAGGGGAAATAAAAAACTAATTTTACAGAACTCAATCCAGCTGGTTAAGGAGAAACAAAACCATATAATCCACAGATTAGTCCTTCATAAGGTGGGGCTCATGGCTTTTCATATGTGTTCATCTCTCCCCACCATCAAGTTTACTGCCCCATGGAGCCAGATCTATTCTCCTCACAAAAATTTATGGTTATTTTGAGTTTTTAACTGTCCTCTTCCATACATCTAATCCCTTATTCCTTTGAAGTTAGGAAAGCCTGAACCAGACTTCTTTCCAGGACTGGGATGCATTATAAACTGAAAGGTCAGTGATCGCTTGTAAGCAATAAGAAAATGTATTATAAACTGCACACACACACACAGATATAGTGTATGTATAAAACTTTCTAAGTGTTACTTCTATAGAGATCTGTTGGGAGAGATAACTTCTGTAGGTTTGTTATCAAAACCTCAAAAGATGTTTTCATTTTTTAGAAAAGCTTGTGCTTTTGTTGCAAAGATATGAGACATCATAAAAACGATTGCAGGTGACTTGCCAGTCTTTTGTTATATCTCTAAACATAAGACAAACAATAATGTGGAGGGTTTTTTTTTCTTTTTTGTAAAAAAAAAAAGAATTCAATATTAGTCACAGTAAGCCTGAACATATGGGAATAGGTGTGGGGTGGGGAAGGGGGAAGGGAAACCCAGTCATAGTTTTTTTGAACCTTTAAAACTGAAAAAATATGTATCCCTGCTTTCTGTATATGCACATAATGTAAAATTTCATCAACCACAATATTTTAAAAGACAGAAATCATGAGATATATCACATCTAAATGGAAATATCATCTAAGGAAGGCACCATTTATCAACATCACTTTGAAATGCGGTGGAAGACGTGATGGCATTATGTAGATCTCAAATATCTATGGGTGAATGAAATTGGGTAACCTTAGCAACCCCAGGTACATCCATGCAGCTATAAATCAAATGTCAGCACTCTGAGCTATGCACAAAATAAGGAAATAATTCTTTGAAATATTCATCACGCCATGCACTGTATTATTTTGTAAGTCTGTCCCCATTATGCATTTTTGAATCTAACTAAAAAAATAGATATAATTTGCATAAAGCACCACCCCCACCCATCCTACCCACCCACCCACCCACCCACCAACCAGCATCCACATAAGCTTCTAGAAAGAGGTAGACCTGCATTACAGTCTTATGACTGCAGTAGAATTCTGGTTCTTGGTGATGGGGAGGGAATTGTATATATAGACTGCTAGTCTGACAGCAATCCAAGTAGTTTTATATTGATTATTCCATTAAAAAAATAACAACTAAATAAGAAATGAGAATTTTGGTAAAAATGTCATGATATAGGTACATTTTTGTATGTGTGCAAGTAATAGATGCAATGTTTCGCTCTGAAACTGGAAGAGCTTTGCTTTAAAAATAAATAAATTCTTGCTGGCAAGAAAATATACTAGCCTTCTGAGCAAGAGTACCCTGTCAATACAAAATTGTAACTGGTGGCACCAATAAAGACTTTTACTTCATCTATACTTAAGATTCCTTTTCTTTGATGATTTAGTTCACTTACAGGGATTTTACATAAATAAATTTGTTAAGGCCTCATTTTTTTTTTTTTAATTCTGTCCCTGCCTGCTCCTGGAACTGCCAGCACAGCACCTGAATATCATAGAACCCATGATGGGGGGCTGGAGAGATGGCCTAGCGGTTAAGAGTGCCAACTGCTCTTACAGAGGACCCGGGTTCGATCCCCAGCACCCACATGGCGGCCGAGAACCGTCTGAGACTCCAATTCCAGGAGAACTCCAGTTCCAGGGGAATCCGACACCCTCTCTGACCTCCGCGGCATTGCACAGCACGGGTGCACACACCTGCATGCAGATAGTACATTGATACACATACAGAAATAAATTTTAAAAAAATTAAGAAAAAGAACCCATGATGGATTCCAAGGGCCACGAGATGCTAACTGTGACACAGAGCTCAGTGCAATTCTAAGTCACACCGATGTAAATACAATGACATTGCATTTAAAAAGACCACACCGCCCGGAGGGTGGCTAATGGTTTTGCTGTAAAAGTTTTACAAGTATGTTCAGCTTACAATCTGACAGAACCAACCAGTGCAATCGCTCAGATGCTTTTAAGTGGTCATTGAAGGTAAGAGCACTACTTTTTATACACAATTAGTAGAATCAAGTGTCATTTCACAAATGAGTTCTCCATCACAGAAAACACATTGAAAGTGCCACCAAATGAAAAAAGGTTTTAAACCAGAAATTAACCAAGCCATTGGAAGGGAAATCATATCCTTTCGCTTCAATCTATTTTTTTTCTAAGTCGCTATCCTTCTCAAGCTGTATTAATTGTTCTGGACCTATAGCACATGCTTCAATGAAAATAAATTACTTTATTTCTATTACGCCACTAATGGCTGTGTGACTTAATTTCATTAGCTCGAACCTGTTGAGAGTATTCAGATTTCCATAGCAGGACGTACTTAAAATGAAAAGATTCTTTCGATTCTCAATTAACAGAATCGTTCTCTTTCAACTGAAATGAATGTTATTGAAACCAATTAGCATAGACTGGAAAATCTCTCGCTAATGAGGGGAGTGTGGGTGAGTAAACAGCAATGAAAAGATGAAATTAGAGGAGAGCCTCTTCTCATTGGCCTGAATAATTACATGCTTAGTTGCCTAATTGTCTGGTGAAAAGCGCCGTGGTGATAGTAACAGATTGCCATGTTCATTAGGCAGCACAAGGCCACCTGCTGCTAAGCTTCATTTTCCTGCAGTCGATATACACGTGTTTATCCCTGGGGATTGATATTTGGACACAACACTAGCTGGGAAAAGCAAATGAGCTTGCCAATATGCTGCAATATTGTGTCCTTTATGCCAAGATACAGGAGCTTAATATGTCAAATAGAATGAATAAAACCAACAGTGATAACGAAGTTTATGAGGAAACTGACCTTAGAACAGGCTCAGTGTACAACTCTAAACTGTGTCGAGTTCAACCTTTCAGTACAGATGTTCTTTTCTGGCCTGAGCGGCTCCAAATTATATAGTACAAAAGATAAATTACAACGGTTAAGGCCTCGGCGATATTTTAGACAATGGTGTAATGAAAGCATGCAATGTAACTGTTAAAATTGAAAACAAATGTTCAATCCTAAAGGCAGAGGCGTATGTGAGCGGAACAGCGTAGTTCCTATTGCCTTGCTGTGAACACATCAAAGAAAGGCCTCTTTGTTCACCAGCGAGCCTCCTGCAAGTCTTCAGCATTTCTTCATTGTCCATCCATAGTTGTTTTCACACATCCTCGGGCCAGCCTATGTCATCCATTGCACGCCATCCATTGCACGTCCCTCTAACAACCTGCCTGCCGAGGTGTACAGGCTAAGATGCTAATGCGTAGACTGTTTAGGGTTTCTTTTACAATGTCTGCCTTCTTCTGTGCACATCGTCATTTTCATCCCTGGCAACGTTGGAAAGATCTTCAATATCTTAAGTCTTGCTCTTGATAAAAATGGGCATCTTGATAAAAAATGGGCATTTTCTTAAAAATGAATTCAGTGAACTTGGCAAAGGGCCCCTGGGCTCTCACACAGAAGCGCCTTATGACAGGAGAAGTAGGATAATTGAATGATAATGCACCTGGACCAGCTGCAGGCTGGAAATGCGAACCTGCAGCCCCCAGACTGGAGGGAGCGCACACGGGCTTGCCTTTGCTTTTCAAGTCTGTTTACATTACTTGTCAGCATTTGATAACTGAAGATTTAACATTAACAGCTACATAGATGGCTTTTCTTAACATTATTGAGGACTCAAAACAGTAATCTCTATTCCAACATAGCAACAACCTCGTGGATATCCCGAAGCAGACCCTTGCAGTTTGCCACAGTCCGCACCACACCCTTTGAACCCCAGTAGCCAGCACAGGACCAGTAGCCATTTATTACTGCCTTTAGCATTCAATATATATACTTTGAGACAGGGTCTCACCTTGTATCCCTGGCTAGCCTGGAACTTGCTGTACAAACCAAGCTAGCCTCTAACTCACAGATATCCACCTGCCTCTACCTCCTGAGTGCTGGAATTAAAGGCATGCACCACTAAACACGACTACTTCTCTTTTTTTAATATAATATGTTTCTTTATTCTTTGGAAATCTCATCCATTCGTACAATGTATTTTGATCACATGGACCCTCTAACCTCCCTTCCAACTTCTCCTGGATCCACCAAGCTGCCCATCCCCTGTCCTTCTCCCAACTTCATTTCAAAAAGAAAAAGTTTCTAATACCCCTACCCATACTGTCTTCATCAAGTAAATTGTTTCATCAATTTATTCATCAAGTAAATTGCTTAACTTCTGAGAAAAATTCAGCTTGGGATCCTGGCTGTGGCTCAGTGGTAGATCATTTGCCTGGCATGTGGTTTGATCCCCAAACGAAAAAGACAATAACAACAAAAAAAAACATTTTATAGTTGACATGCTCCTTACCTTGCTTCTGTAGGTCCTACCTCTTGTTTTCAAAAGAAGGAGGAGGAGGAGGGGGAGGAGGAGGAGGAGGAGGAGGAGGAGGAGGAGGAGGAGGAGGAAAGAGGAGGAGGAGGAGGAGGGAAGAGCAGGAGGGGGAGGAGGAGGAGGAGGAAGAGGAGGAGGAAGAGGAGGAGGAGGAAGAGGGAAAGGAAAGGAAAGAAAATACAAATCAGAGAGGGAGAATGAGCAGGAAGTAAAATCCTAGGTCGCCATCAACAGTCTTCTTCTGTGCAGGCTTGTGTCATAAAACACAGAGCCCTGAGGATCACAGCCTTATGAAGCGTGGAACTCACGAAAGAAACACAAGTCAACCCAATGTACACATGTACCATCAGTTGATGCACTGCTGTACTAATTACCCATCGTGGGCATCAGAAGTGTATAGAGGCATGCTAGGGAGAGGAAGAAAGCATCCAGGAGCTCACAGGGCAAATGAAGTCTTCATTTGACCACAGAAGGAACATTGAAATTGTGGTCTCTGCTGAAACAACAGTCATCCTGGTAGAATCAACAGTCTTGCAGAGGTAAGGAAATCAAACATAGCATGGATGTCAAGAAATTACTATATCAGAGAAACAAGCCAAAGTAACATTTTTGTGGCAGTTATTACCACTTTGCAGGTCCTGGGCAAGGCAGGTCCTGAAAGGCCTAGCAGAGCCAGAAGCCTATGCTCTCTAGTCCAGGATGCCAGTTTTAACAATCCCATCCAACCCATCAGTCGACACACACTTGCTGTGTGGTCCTCAGAGTTGATGCACATATGTCAGAGCTAATTAAAGAGAACTAAGGTAAACTGGTCAGTGACAGCCTCCATTAGGGATGGTGGCAAGGATGCCCACCCTAGGTCACTTCTCAGCTCCATGTTGTCCCAAATAACGTCAACGTAGATTGGGAAATAGTGACAATACATTTTTCTTTTTCATTTTTTATTTTATTTTTTAATTTTTAATATATATTTTGTACAAGATTATCAAATCTAGATCTGTGTCCCCCACCCTATCCCCCCACCACACCAGAGCCCGTGTATTCTGCCAAACATGCTTTTCATCTCTTTCTCAGTCTTTCTCAATATTCTCCATGTGTAAGTTGACTGTTTTGAGCAGAAGTTCACTGTTTCAGTCAGTTCTTTGATGCAGTCTTTTCTGTTGTTATTGTTGTTGTTGTTGTTTCCAATATGCATCACTCCCAACTGCTTGGACAAAAGCTCAAGGGGCCATGCACAAGAAATATAACTAGGTAATTGGCACTAGCATCCACAGATGAGGGATACCATTCGTCGCTTCTTTTTCTGGGACTGTGTTACTTCACTTAGCATGAGGTCTTCTAGCTCCAGCCATTTTCCTGCAAAGCTCATGATGTCATCTTTCTTTACTGCTGCATAGAACTCCACTGTGTAGATGTACTACATTTTCTCTATCCACTTGTGAGGTGAGGGGCATTTGAGTTGGTTTTAGCTCCTTGCTATTGTGAAGAGAGCTGCAATAAACATGGCTGTGCATATATCTCTGCGGTGGGGTGAGTCTTGAGGGTACACGCCTAGGAGTGGTATGGCTGGGTTGGGTGGCAAGTTCATTCCAAGTCTTCCAAGTGTTCTCCACACTGATTTCCATAGTGGCCGTACGAGTTTACATTCCCACCAGCAGTGGATGAGTGATCCCTTTTCCCCACAACCTCTCCAGCACTTGGTATCATTTGTTTTCTTGATCCTAGCCAGTCTTATTGGAGTAAGATGATATCTTAAAGTGGTTTTGATTTGCATTTCCTTAATGATTAGTGATGTTGAGCAGTTCTTGAGGTGTTTCTCAGACATCTCTAATTCCTCGCTTGTGAAGTCTCTGTTCAGTTCTTTGCTCCATCTATTGAG
>VZQC01014885.1:2684641-2712642 GCA_009823505.1 Rhizomys pruinosus
AAATTTTTATCTATTATTCTGTTGAAGATCTGATCAATACCATTCTCTTGGGATTCTTCTCCTTCCTCTATTCCTATGATGTGGAGGTTTGATCTTTTCATAGTGTCCCACAGTTTCTGGTTGTTCCACTTTTGTGTATTTTTAAATTTTTCATAATCTTTACTTGAGGTTTTTAGTCGTCCTGTGTTATCTTTCAGGTCTGATATTCTTTGTTCTGCTTCCTCCATTCTGCTTCTGAGGCTTTTTCCATTCCTTTCCTCTCGATTGGTTGAGTGTTTAATTTCTTTTTTCATTTCCTCTTCTGAGTTCTTTAGTATTTCTACTTCCTTTTGGAGCTTCTCAATCTCTTCCTGTAGCTCTTTGCTTCGCTGTTTGGTTTCCTTATCTTTTTCAGCATAGGATCTTTTCAGTGTTTCCACTTCCTTCTGGAGTTTGTCATTCTCTCTCTCTAGGTCCTTCTTGAGTTCTTCATTCTCTTTTCTCAATTCTTTGATTTGCTCTTTATAATCTTGTACTTCTTTAATTATGTTCACAATTGTGCTTCTGATATCTGTGTCCTGGGCCATCCTCAGGGGTGTCCCACTGTAGGAATCTTCCACGGGGTTGGTAGAGCTTGGTGTGAGATTATCCTGCACTTTTCCCATGTTGTCTCTTCATGTTCCTGGCATATGGGCTTCTCCTTGCCTGTATTCCAATGTGAGTCCCAAATGCCTCTTCACTGTGCACTGTGTTGAAGGCTTGCTTTGCTTGCCTCCTTTGGATGCCTTTGTAATCCCAGTTGGGGGGCTCTTTAGCCTGCACCCCAGTACCTGTGCTTCAGGTGGTCTTGGGAGATCTCTGATCTCATGACTCACACAACCCCACCTTTTATATCAGCTGGGAGGATAACTCCGCCCCCAGAGCCACAAAAGCCAGTTAAGCCAAAGACAACTAGATTAACTAGATTAAGTCAAACAACAATCTGCCTTGCTGAAGCACCCAGCTCCTACCTACCTACCTGCACTTTAGGTGGTCTTGGGAGATCTCTGATCCACAACACATTTTTCTTTTTTTTTCACAATACATTTTTCATCTCCAAATTATTTAACAAACTATTTGGGCACATTTGGATGTTAGCTGTTTCTTTTCTAGCTTTCATTTGTTTGTTTGTTTGTTTGTGTTTTGGGGGGTGTTTTATTTTGATATTTTCTTTCTGAGACAGGCTCTTATCCTCTAACTCAAGCCAGCCAGGAACTCACTTATACAGTCAAGGCTAGCATAGAACCCTCAGCCTCTCAAGTCTTGAGACTTAGGCATGAGTCACCATGCTTGTGAAGTTTTTTTCTTTTTTGATTTTCAAATTTATAGCTAAATTTCTTTAATATACATAGCAGATATTTTTGATCCTACAACAATGGTATCAACTATCACCCAAGGAGAAATCAGATGACATCTAACTTTTAATAGTCACACTATTATTATTCATATTTATTTAAAATAATCAATGGCTGTATACTCTTCCCAAGCAATGTAAAGGCACAAAATGCTTCCATTTATACATTTTATTTTATCATTATTTGTCTAGATTTTAATATTAATTTATTCTTATATTTCCCATCTTAGTTGTATGTGTGCCTATATTTAAACTATATGTTGGATTAGTTTTTCTAAAGTATCTTCTAGTTTGCAACTTTTCTCTTTAACCTGTGAAGTTTTTACTTTCTCACTATAATAATAATACAAAATATACTAAACACACAAAAGATTCGAATGTGGGATCATCATATGAGAGAGGATTTCAGTCTTTGTCTTTTGGAGTGTGAGTGACCTCACTCAGCATAATTTTTTCCAGTTCTATCTATTTACTTGCAAATTTTCAGTGTCCTTTTCACATATATATATACCACACATTCACTATCCATTCATCAGTTATGGACATCTAAGCTGACTACATTTTGTAGCTACTGTGAACAGAGCAGCAATGAACAGCATGTACAAATACCTCTGTAGTAAGACATAACATCTTTTAGGTATTTGCCCAGGAGTGGTATAACTGTGACATATGGAAGACTGGGTTCTAATTTTTTTCAGAGAAAAAGATAGACCAATTTCCAGAGTGGCTGTACTATTTTACACTCCAACCAGCAATGAATAAGTAAGTATTCCTCTTTCCTCACAACCAGCAATGGTTTTTATTTGTAGTCCTGACAATGACCATTCTGACTGAGGTGAGATAGAATTTTACAATCATTTTCATCTATAGTTCTCTGATTACTAAGAACATTGAACAATTTTTAAGTGTTTGATAATCATTTGTATTTATTTTTCTTTTTTACAGAACTTTCTGTACCATTTCACTGCCTGATTTTTAATTGGGCTGTTTATTTTCTTGGTGTTTTGGTTTTCTAGGTCTTTGTATACTCTAGACACTAAACCTCTGTCAGATGCATACCTGGCAAGAATTTCCTCCCATTCTCTGGGCTGCCTCTTCATGGGATTGACCATTTCCTTTGCTATACAGAAGATATTTACTTTCATGAGATCCCATTCATCAGCTGCTGGTCTTATTCCCTAAGCTAACGAAGTCCTATTTAGAAAGTCCTTACCTGTGTCTCTTAGTTAAAGTGGACTTCTTATTTTTACCTCTATCAGTTTGAAGGTATCTTCCTTGATCCACTTGGGTCAAGTTTTGTACAAGGTAAGAGGTAAAGGTCTAGATTCATTTTACTATATGTTGAAATCTAGGTTTCTTAGCACCACTTGTTGAAGATGCTGTCTTTTCTCCAATGTATAATTTTGACATCTTTGTCAAAGATCAGCTAGCTACAGTTCCATGGAGTTTCATCTGAGTGCCCTATTCTACTCCACTGATCTATGTCCCTTGTCTGTGCCAGTACTATGGGGCTATGGTATAATTTGAAATCAAGTATGGTGATACTTGCTGAAGTAGTTTTGCTCAGAACTGATTTGGCTATTTTTAATACGGAGTGTACTAGAAACAGTCCCTTGGTGGGGAGAATACAATTATGGAGAGGGGATAATATAATACAAGTGAAATTAAAGTAGAGAATAGGAATACCAGGTACAGAATGGTTACAATAGGTTTGGTAGTGACAGGGTTGGGGAAATGAGGGGCCAGATGAACAGTTCAAATTAATATCATATACACGAAGAAACTACTTGTGTACCTAAGATACTGCAATCCCCATTTAAAAACATATCATAGTAGAAGTCATAATAGAACACATGTGGTATGAAAGAACAGGGGACGGGGATGCTGGGAACTGAAGTTTTAAGTAGGGATGGAGATGGGAGGAGGTGGGAGGAAGGAAGGATAGGAAGTGGGTTCATCAAATCCTAGGATGAAGAAACCTTATGAAACCCCAATATTTATAAGCTAATTAAAATATAATTTTAAAAAATGAGTCTATACAGAAGTACCCCACATCAGTGAACAATGCTATTTCCAGAAGACAAGGGTTATTAAGTGAAAAATCTCAGTGCCAGGCAGATGTTACATCTCTGTGAGATATTGGTCAGAGAGGTCCCATGGGTTCCCAAATGATACAAGGTATTGGAAAGAACATATTGCTAAAGACAGAACACCCTTTGGTTGCAGGACACAGAGAAATCAGTCTTGAGCCCACCAAGAAACATTCCCTGCTGGCTAGCTTTCATAGTTCTGGAAGTTACTATGCAGGTCTCTGGGGAAGAAAAGACCTCAGTGGTCCTGACTAGCACTGGAGCCTGCATCCTCTACTTACACGCTGGGCAAGATGTGCCCACTGGTGCAGTAGTGCAAGACTAATTATGAAGTTAACTAATAGCTCTCTCTATTATATTGAGGCCTTCTCCACAAGAGAGAATCCAGGCCTGGTCTTGTAAATATGGCCAAAACTCACGGCTAGGGAAGCCGTAGGCCCTAGGGGAAAGCCTATCGATGTTGTTTTACTAAATGGTCATGTTGTCAAACTCTCTTCTAAATACCTATGTTTATATCCAGAGATTTGTGTTGCTCCCCACTCTGACCTGAGAAGCTTTTTATTTCAGTGGGTAGTAGTTAATGCAAAGACATATTACTGTTCAAAGTGCTGAGGGTAAGTAGCTAGGAGTGCTCAGCCATAGATAGAACATCTGCAGCAAATTCCTCTCCAAGGCTCCAGAAACACCCCGACAGAGGAAGCAGAAAGAATGCAGGAGCTGGGGGCTGGAGAGATAGCCTAGCGGTTAAGAGCACCGACGCTCTTGCAGAGGACCCGGGTTCGATCCCCAGCACCCACATGGCGGCTGAGAACCGTCTGTAACTCCAATTCCAGGAGAACTCCAGTTCCAGGGGAATCCGAGACCCTCTTCTGACCTCCGCGGCATTGCACGACACGGGTGCACAGACCTGCATGCAGACAGCACATTCATACNCACATTGAGGTCTTTATCAATCTGGAGTTGACTTTTTGTACAGCACAAGAGGTAGGGTAGGGGTTTGTTGTAATTTCATTCTTCTACAAGTGTTGATCCAGTTTGCCAACACCACTGCTGAAGATGGCTGTCTTTTCTCCACTGTTTGTTTTCTTGGCACCTTGTCAAATATGAGGATGGCTGAAATTGTATTTGCTCAGATTTGGGATCTTCGGTTTTGTTCCATTGGTCAACAGGTCTGTTTTGTGCTAGTACCGGCTGTTTTTATGACTATAGCCCTGTAGAATAGGTTTGAAGTCTGGTAAGAGATCCCCCCCCCTTTGTTGCTCTCTTCATTCAGGGTTGTTTTGGCTATTCGGGTCTTTTGTTTTTCCAAATGAATTAGGCTTCTTTTTTTTTTCCAAGCCTGTGAAAGGAGAACTCTTAGGGCTTTTAATTGGGATTGTGTTTAATCTATACAAGAGTTTCATTTCAGTAAAATGGACATTTTACAATGTTAATTTTCCCAATCCATGAGAATGGGCGGGTTTTACATCTTCTGATGTCTTTTTAATTTATTTCTTTAAAGGTTTAAAATTTTTTGTTGTTAGAGCTCTGGTTGTATTTGGTTACATTGTTTCCCTAGTTTTTTATTGTTTTTGCGGCTATTGTGAGTGGGAATGGTCTCTTTGAATCTTTTCTCCAGTTGCTTTTTTGGTGTAAAGAAAAAGACAATTGATTTTTTACGGTTTAATTTGTATCCTGCCACTTGCTGAAAGTGTTGAATATTTCTAGGAGTTTCTGGTGGAGGATTTTAGTATCCCTTAAGTCAACAATCTTACCATCAGCTAAATATGGATAGCTTGAATTCCTCTTTCCAATTAGTACTCCTTTAATTTCCTTTTCTTGCCTTATGCTCTAGCAATGTGTTTCAAGCACTATATTGAAGCGGATTGGTGACAGGGGGCAGCATTGCCGACGTTCTACCTTTAAAGGAATGTTTCTCTATTTTCCCCTTTAGGATGATATTGCTGTGGCGTTTCCTGTATATGGCTTTTGATTACATGAGGAATGATCCCTCCAATCAATTCCTTCTAGGACTTTTTAAGCATGAAGGATGTGGATTTCATCAAAGGCTTTTCAGCATCAATTGAGATGATTGTGTGGTTTTTGTCTTTGATTCATTTATGTGTTGAGATGTTTATTGATTTTCGTATGTTGAACATCCTTGCATATCTCTGTATGAATCCAACTTGGTCATGATGGATGATCTTCTTAATATGAGTCTGTATGCGATTTGCAGTATCCTATTCAGAATTTGTCATCTGTGTTCTTAGGGAGATGGGTCTATAGTTCTCCTTTTGGATGTATCTTTGCCTGATTTTGGTAATAGAGTGATGTGGCTTCATAGAAGAAATTTGGCATTTTTAAATTCCTCTTTTTGTACATCTAAACAATTTCAGTAATAATGGTTGTATGTCTTTTTTAAATGGTTTTTATAGAATTCTGCCGTGATGAAACCTTCTGGGCCTGGGCTTTTTATTTTAGTTAGGAGGTTTCTTAATACATCTTCAATTCTTCATATATGATGGGTCTGTTTAAGCTGTCGATCTCTCCTTGGATGCGCTTGGTGATTCCTAGGATTTAAGATATTCATCCATTTTCTTCTAAGTTTTCAACTTGGTAGAGTATCAGTTTTTTTAAGTATTCCCCATATGATTTTTTGGATATTTTCCTTGTCTGTGATATTCCTTTTATTCACGGATTGTATTGCTTTAGAGTTGTTCCTTCTTTCTTTTGATTAAATGGCTAGAGGTCTGTCTATCTTGTTTATTCTTTCAAAGAACCAAAACTTTTAGATTCATTGTTTTTTTTTTTTTTGTATTGTTTTCTTTGTTTCTATTTCACTGATTTGTTCTCTGATTTTTATTATTTCTCCTTGCTGTTGTGTTTTGGGTTTATCTGTTGTTGCTCTCAAGTGCTTTTAGCAGCAGTGTTGTAATTATTCACTTGTGCTATTCTGTTTTTCTAATGTAGGCATCCAGGGCTATAAACTTCCCTATTAAGACTCTTTTAGGGTATCCCATAGGTTTTGTTGTGTTGTATGTCATTGTCATTTCAGTTCCAGGAATGCGTTTCTTTCTTTCTTTACTCTTTCCTTACCCATCCATTATTAAAGAATGTGTTGTTTAGTCTCCATCCTGTTGTTCTTGTAGGCAGTAGGGCTTATCCTGGTGCTGATGTTGCAGCTTTATTGCACTGTGGTCTGATAGATTGCATGAAATTATTTCAGTCTCTTTTATTTGTGGATGTTTCTTCTGTGTCCAGAATGTGGTCAATTTTGGAGAATGTTCCGTGGGGTGCTGAGCAAAAGTTGTATTCTCTGGTATTGGGTGGTGGAATATTCCGGTAGTTAGAGGTCTATGAGGTCCATTGGTGTACCATATCGTTAGTTCAGATTGCTCTCTGTTTATTCTTTGTCCTGTTTTGGACCTGTCCAAAGGGCTCAGTGTGGTATTGAAGTCCCCTACTACGAGTGTACGGGGGTTAGTGGTTGACTTGTGGTCCTGGAGACTTGTCTTTATAAACTTTGGTGCACAGCGTTGGGGCATATGTATTCACAATTGTGAATCTTCTTGGTGAATTGTTCCTTTATAAAAAATGTTATGGCCTTCTTTTCTCTTCTGATTTCTTTTTACTTTGAATCTAGTTTGTCTGATATTCAAATAGCAACACCTGCTTTCTTATTGGTACCATTTGCTTGAATACTTTTTTTTTCCATCCTTCACTTTAAGGTGGTATGCCTGTCCTTGAAGTTAGATGTGTTTCTTGTAGAAAGCATATCGGTGTGTCTGTTTCCTAATCCAAGATCCCAGTCTATGTCTTTGATTGGGGACTTTAGTCCATTAATATTTAAGTTATGACTGATAAGTTTTTGTTGCTTCCTTTTGCTTAATTATCCATTTGTGGTTTTGGTTTAGATTTCTACTTCTGTAGTTTGCTTTTATTTTGATTTCTCTTTCTAAGTGCCTGAAGATGGTTGCTCCTTTTCTTCTGTCCTTGAATTGCTTCAAGTATTCTCTGAAGGGTTGGTTTTCCAGACATGTTATTCTTTTCAACTTGTTTATGTCATTGGAAGGTTTTTTCTCTCTCCTCAATTATAATCGGACATTTTTGCGGGTACAGTAACCTTGGGTTGGCATCTATTGTCCTTTAACACTGGAGATGCTTTGCTCCAGGTTCTTCTTGCTTTCATATTTTGCGTTGAGAAGTCAGTTGTAATTCTGATAGGCTTCCCCTTATAGTTCACTTGTTGTTTTTCTACTGTGGCTTTTCTTAAGATTATTTTCTTGTTTTGGGTTTGTTCTAGAATATTTTAAACATGAAGTGGTGTGGAGAATTTCTTTTCTGTCTTGTCTGTTTGGAGTTTCTATGTGCTTCTTGTATTTGTATTGATTGGTTTGTCTATTTTTTAGTTTGGAGAAATTTTTACCATTTATTTGTTGAAGATTCTGTCTACAAATACCATTCTCTGGGTATTCATTCTCCTTACCCTATTCCTATGAGGTGGACGGCGTTGATCTTTTCATAGTGTCCCACAGTTTTCGGTTTGTTCCACTTTTGTGTATTTTTAAAATTTTTCATAATCTCTTACTGAGGGTTTTTAGTCGTCCTGTGTTATCTTTCAGGTCTGATATCCTTTTTTCCTGCTTCATCCAATCTAATGCTTATGAGGCTTTTTTTCTATTCCTTTCCTCTCGATTGGTTGAGTGTTTAATTTCTTTTTTCATTTCCTCTTCTGAGTTCTTTAGTATTTTACTTCCTTTTGGAGTTTCTCAATCTTCTTCCTGTAGCTTTTGCTTCGCTGTTGGTTCCTTATCTTTTTTCAGCATAGGATCTTTTCAGCTGTTCCACTTCCTCTGGAGTTTTTTGTATTCTCTCTCTCTGGTCCCTCTTGGTTCTTCATTCATTTCTCAATTTTTGACCTTTGCTCTTTATAATCTTGGACTTCTTTAATTATGTTCACAATTGTTGCTTCTGAATCTGTGTCCTGGGCCATCCTCAGGGATATCCCACTGTAGGAAATTTCAACAGGGTTGGTAGAGCTTCGGGTGGAATTATCATGCAATTTTTCCCATGTTGTGTCATCTTCATGTTCCTGGCATATGTGCTTCTCGTTGCTGTATTATTTCCAATGTGAAGCCCAAAATGCCTCTTCACTGTCACTGTGTTTTGAAGGCTTGCTTTTGCTTGCCTCCTTTGATTTGCCTTTGTAATCCCAGTTGGGGGGCTGCTCTTTAGCCCGCACCCCTGTACCTGTCTGGAGTGAGTTTTGGGCTCCTGTGCTTCAGGTTGTTTTGGGAGATCTCCAATCTCAGGAATTACACAACCCCACCTTTTATATCAGCTTGGAGGATAAATCCGCCCCCACAAGAGCCACAAAGCAGTTATTACAGTTAAGCCAATAGTACAAAACTATTAACTAGATTAAGTCAAAAACAACAATCTGCCTTGCTCAAGCACCCAGCGCTCCGACAGACCTACCGGCCCGTGAGGTTGGGCTTGGCCCGTAGAGCGCTGACCACAACAATTGTTCTTTTTGGTTCACAATACATGGTTCAGCTCACAAATTTTATTTACAAAAATATATGGGCCACATTTGGCTGGTCGCTGTTTTCTTTTCTAGCGTTTCATGGGTTTGTTTGTTTGTTTGTGTTTTGGGGGGGGGTTTTATTTTGAGAGTGTCGTTCTGAGACAGGCTCTTAGCCTCTAACGCAAGCCAGCAGGGAACTTCACTTAGACAGGTGTCAAGGCTGACGGAGAGTAAACCCGCAGCAGAGCAAGTCTGAGAACGGAGGCCCGGAGGCCACCATGCTGGGGAAGTGGGGGGCGGGGGGGAGTGTGCATAAGTGAGAGCGAAAGGCGTGAAGATACAGAGCGAGAGTTGGGAGCGACAAACACTGGGGGAAGCAACGATCAACCCAAGGAAGGAGGAAAAGCAGCGGGACAGAGCCGAACGGGGAATATGGCACCGATTGCGTGAGGCATAGGAGGGAAAATAAGCAATGGCGTTGATACGCTTCCCGAGCAATGGAAAGGAAGACGAAAAGGCTTCCAGTAGACAGTTGAGTGTAGCACTTATGGGGCTGCTGTTTTCATATTAATTTTTATTCTTATAGTTCCCTCGTAGTTGTATGTTGTGCCGAGAGGTGAATGCTAGAGGTGGGAGTAGTGGTGCGATAAGGATCTGCTAGTTGAATACTGGTGCTCTTTAACCTTGTGAAGGTGGGAATGCGCTCCACGAGGAAGAAGAAGACAAAATGAGGCCGAACCACACAAAAGAGTCGAATGTGGGATCAGCAGATGAGAAGGATTTCAGGCTTTGTCTTTTGGATGGGGGAGTGGAACCGGCACTCAGCAGAGAGTTTTGAGTTCAATCTATTTACTTGCAAATTTCAGTGTCCGTGTTCACATATAATATATACCACAAACATATCACTATCCATTCATCATTGTATGGACATCTAAGCTGACTACATTTTTAGCTTACTGTGAACAGAGCCGCACATGAACTAGCTGTGCAATACTCTGTAGTAAGACATAACATCTTTTGAGGTATTTGCCCAGGAGTGTATACTGTGACATATGGAAGACTGGGTTCTACTTTTTTTCAGAGAAAAAGATAGACCCAATTCCGAAGTTGCTGTACTATTCTTACACTCCAACCAGCAAGTGAATAAGTAAGTATTCCTCTTTCCTCACAACCAGCAAGGTTTTTATTTGTAGTCCTGACAATGACCATTCTGACTGAGGTGAGATAGAATATTGTACATACATTTCATCTTAGTCGTCTCTGATTACTAAGAACATTGACAATCGTTTATAAGTGTTTATACTCCATTTGTATATTATTTTTTTTAATTTTTTTTTTTTTACGCTTTCTGTACTTTTTTTTCACTGCTGATTTTTTTGGCTGTTTATTATTTTCTTGGGGTTTTGTTTCTAGTGTCTTTGTTACTCAGACACTAAACCTTCTGTAACATGAATCTACTGGCAGAAATTTCTCTCCCATTCTCTGGGCTGCCTCTTCATGGGATTGACCATTTCCTTTGCTATACAGAAGTAATTTACTGTCATTAGATCCCATTCATCAGCTGCTGGTCTTATTCCCGGAACTAACGAAGTCCTATTTAGAAAGTCCTAAACTACACCATGTAGTCTTAAGTTAATGTGGCTTTCTACTTCTTTCCTGCGTATCAGTTTTGAGGTTTACTTATCCTTGATCCACTTGAGTGTAGTTTTGTACAAGGTAGAGAGTAAAGGTCTAGATTCATTTACTATATTGTTGAAAGGTTTCTTAGCACCCACTTGTTGGAAGATGCTGTCTTTTCTCCAATGTCTCATATTTTGACATCTTGTCAAAGATCAGCTAGCTACAGTTCCATGGAGTTTCATCTGAGTGCCCTATTCTACTCCACTGATCTATGTCCCTTGTCTGTGCCAGTACTATGGGGCTATTTGGTATAATTTGAAATCAAGTATGGTGTACTTGCTGAAGTAGTTTGCGATCAAACTGATTTGGCTATTTTTAATACGAGTGTACTAGAAACGTCCCTTGTGGGGAGAATACAATATGGAGAGGGGGATAATATAAATCAAGTGAAATTAAAGTAGAGAATAGGAATACCAGGTACAGAATGGTTACAATAGGTTTGGTAGTGACAGGGTTGGGGAAATGAGGGGCCAGATGAACAGTTCAAATTAATATCATATACACGAAGAAACTACTTGTGTACCTAAGATACTGCAATCCCCATTTAAAAACATATCATAGTAGAAGTCATAATAGAACATCATGTGGTATGAAAGAAAAGGGGGCGGGATGGCCTGGGAACTAAGTTTTAAGTAGGATGAGATGGGAGAGGTGGGAGGAAGGAAGGATAGGAAGTGGGTTCACAAATCCTAGGAATGAAGAAACCTCAGTGAAAACACATATTTAGTATAAGCTAAGATTAAAAATATACATTTAAAAAATGAGTCATAAGAAGTACCCCACATCAGTGAACAATGCTATTTCCAGAAGACAAGGGTTATTAAGTGAAAAATCTCAGTGCCAGGGCAGAGTACCTCTGTCCAGATATTGGTCAGAGGTGTCCCATGGGTTCCCAAATGCATACAAGGTATGGAAAGAAACATATTGCTAAAAGACAGAACACCTTTGTTGAGGACACAGAGAAATCAGTCTTGAGCACACCACCAAGAACATGTCACTGGCTCTAGTTTTCATAGTTCTGGAAGTTACTATGATGTCTCTGGGGAAGAAAAGACCTCAGTGGTCCTGACTAGCACTGGAGCCTGCATCCTCTACTTACACGCTGGGCAAGATGTGCGCACACTGTGCAGTAGTTGGACTAACTATATGGAAGGTTAACTATAGCTCTCTCTATGTATATGGGCCTTCTCCACAAGGAGGGGAATCCAGGCCTGGTCTTGTAAATATGGCCAAAAACTCGAACGGCTAGGGAAAGCCGTAGCCCTAGGGGAAAGCCTATCGATGTTGTTTTACTAAATGCGTCATTGTTGTTCAAACTCTCTTTAAATACCTATGTTTATATCACAAGAGATTTTGTGCTCCCCACTCTGACCTGAGAAGCTTTTTATTTCAGTGGGTAGTAGTTAATGCAAAGACATATTACTGTTCAAAGTGCTGAGGGTTAAGTACTAGTTGAGTGCTCAGCCATAGATAGAACATCTGCAGCAAATTCCTCTCCAAGGCTCCAGAAACACCCCGACAGAGGAAGGCAGAAAGAATTGCATGGAGCTGGGGCTGGAGCGATTAGTCCTAGCGGTTAAGAGACCGCCGACTCTTGCAGAGACCCGGTTCGCATCCCCAGCACCCACATGAGCGCCTGAGAAATCTGTAATCCCAATCCAAGAGAACTCCATTTCCAGGGGAATCCGAGCCCTCTTCTGAACACTCCGCGGCAATTGCACGACACGGTTGCACAGACCTACATGCAGACAGTTACGATTCTACACATACAAAAAAATAATAATAAAAAAAAAAAAAAAAAGGGTGCCCAGGAGCTGGAGGATGGGGAGGGGTGCTGTGAAAGGCTGTCCTCTGGACAGGACATGGCTATTGCACATATGAACTCATAACAGTTGTCGTTATCTATGCAAGATCTGCATAAGATCAGGCCAATTAAAAAATTCCAGCATGGACTCGGGAGCTATTAATTGATGGCTGCTAGGGGAAGGGAGAGTCCTTTTTCTTCAGGAGTGTGCACTGGTGGGTTCCCCATACATGAGTCCATGCCCAGGAAAATATGGGCAGCACTAATAGGACTCAATTGGTTAAAGTAATTAACTAGTTAATTAATTAATTAAGGAAAACAGGAAGTTGAGAGGGAGATGTAATGAAGGAGCCTAGAGGAGTAAGAGCTAGGGAGTAAGTGGTGCAAATGATCAAAATACATTGTACACGTGTGCACATTTTTCAAAGAATGAATTGAATGTTAAAAAAGAGCATCAGAAGGTGGTGAATGCCTTTAATTACAGCATTCAGGAGACAGAGGCTGGAAGATCTCTGCGGATTAAAGCCAAGCTTGCTCTCTGACGTGAGGGTTTTCAGGCCAGCTGGGGCTATAGGAAGACCCAATCCCCCCCCCCAAAAAGAAAAGAAACAATTTAAGAATAACAAAATAATGCAACTATTTTTGAGTACATAAATTTTGGAAAATAAAAAAACTTTAAATTCACCCCTAATACTACCACTTAACTCTAACTTTTTAAAAAGGTTATTTATTGGGGCCTGGAGCGATGGCCTCCCTAGCGGTTAAGAGCGCCGATCCGCTCTTGCCAGAGCGGACCGGGTTCGATCCCCAGCAAACCACCCCACATGGCGGCTGAGAACCGTCTGAAGCTCCAAATCCAGGAGAACTCCAGTTCCAGGGGAATCCGAGACCCTCTTCTGAACTCCGCGGCGTTGCACGACACGGGTGCACAGACTTGCATGCAGACAGTACATTCATACACATACAGAAATAAATAAAAATTAATAAAAAAAATTTTTTAATGTTATTTTGATCTTATTGTATTAATATTATAACTTTTAAGTTATTTCAATATAAACTTATTTGTGTATTTTATATTTTATTGGATATAGGTAGTGAAATAGCTAACATTTGTTGTCAATTTGACTGGATCTGGAATTAACTGAAATGAGAGAGACTCTCTTGATTGGATTATTTGAAGGTGGAAGACTCGCCCTAAATGTGGGCATTCTCTTCTGATGGGAGCCAGTATGAAAGGCCACAGCAGAAGGAAGCTTTCACTTTTTTTTTACTTTTTGTCTTTTTACTAAGATCTCAAGTTTTATACCTAAAGTACAATTTCTCAGGCCTTACTATTTATTTATTTCTGGTTATACTTTCCTTTTGGATGTTTAAGGCCACACAGTTAGCCCAGATTTGCCAAGATTTTGTTTTCTCATGGTCACTTAAGGATCTGGTCCTCAGGGGTCACTCAGGTTGTTTTGGGGGGTGGGCGGAGGGAGCCCCTGGCTCCTTTTGGACTTTCAATCACCAGTTCCATCCACTCAAGGACAAAGTCATGTCTTGCTAGACCAGGCTTCCCTTTTTGAAGCATGAGCAGACGTTCCTCTTTAAAGACTGGACACTGGCTAAAGTCCCATTAGTGGATCTCAAAGACCTCCCTGCACAGGAAGACTGGTGACTCACATTTGCAGGACATTTCAAGAGATGGCCCCATGCATAGTCCCCTGGGACTTAGTTGACCTCTGAGGGCAAGGAACAAAGTTATCCCTTAAGACCTTTGACCAAATTGGTATGGGCATTGAGTATGGTTGTTAAGCATCCAGAAAGGCTAAATTACACCAGCCTGATACTTTTAACTACTGTGTAATATTTTAGAAAAGGCTTGGACAAAAGTTCAAGGAGCTTTGTATAAGAAATACTAAGAAGCACTCCCATAAAATAAATACTGTGGTTAGACTTAATGTCATGATAAACTAGTTTTTTCTTCATTCTTTTGATCTTATATTGCTCTAAAATATGCATATATACCCTCCACCCATATACCAAAATTCTTAACTCTGAAAATAAATGGTAGCTTAGGTTCTAGAACCTGTGAAGGGATTCACAATATAAGAGCACAGTTGTTTTCAGATAACAAGGAATATAACATTAACATTGCTCAGTTTGCCTTACAACTAGGTAATTGGTGCTAGCATCCACAGATGAGGGATACCATTCAATATTTGTTTTTCTGGGACTGGTTACTCCACTTAACATGATATCTTCTAGTTCCATCCATTTACCTGTAAAGTTTATGATGTCATCTTTCTTTACTGCTGCATAGAACTCCACTGTGTAGATGTACCACATTTTCTCTATCCACTCGTCAGTTGAGGGGCACTTGGGTTGGTTCCAGCTCTTCACTATTGTGAAGAGAGCTGCGCTTCAGATGGTCCTGGGAAATCCCTGATCTAAGCCCTGTGCACTTGGGAGCTTTCACTTTTTTGCCTGCTTACCTTTTCTCTCATTAGCAGGTTCATCTTGTTATGGCATTGTTTCATAGTAGAATCAACTTCTTTGGATTCCAAATTAGACTGAAGACTAGCTCTTCCATGGTTTCTGCTTCAAGCTCCTGCCTTGGCCTCTGTGGTGGTTTGAATGAGAATGTCTCCCATAGGCTTCAAGTATTCAGACATTTTATCCCCAGTTGGTGGCGCTGTTTGGGGACATCTTAGAAGGTGTGGCCATTCTGGAGGAAGTACATCACTGGGGGCAGGCTTAGAGAATTCAACAAGCCTTGCCAGTCTCCATTTGCTCTCTTGACTTCTTGTGCTCATTGGAAGAGGTGAACCTCAGCTTTCTGCTCCAGCTCCTGCCACCATGCCTCCCGCCACAATGGACTCTAGTTCCCTGGAACCATCAATCATAAGCTCAAATAGACTCTTCCTTTTATTAGTTCCCTTGGTCATGGTGGTTTTATCACAACAACAGAAAAGTAACGAATACAGCCTCCCTTGATGATGGACCAGCAGGATGAAATAAACTCTTTCTTCCCCAAGTTTCTGTTGGTCAAAGTTTTATTACAACTGAAATCAAACCAGGACAGAGGATCACTAAGTTATAGGATGATTCTATCTTCAATTTCTTTAGAGAGTTTGTTCTTATAATTTTCCATCAAAAATGTACTAATCTGCCTCCCTACCAATAATGTACAAATGAGCTGTTTCCTCCACACAATTGCCAACATTTGTTGACTTTGACAATACAGAATCTTTTGAAATTTTATTTTAAAAATCTGAAAATACAAACATATAAATCATAATCTTAATATAATCTTAAGAGTAATCATAACCATAGCCCTAATCTTAAGAGTAATCCCTATTAAATAATTAGACGCTTACCTTGTACTACATTTAGGTAAGTATGCCTTTTGCCAAAACAAGGAGGTCATATCTTATTTACAGTGCTATTATTTTCTCGTGGTTTGACTGATGATTAGTGATTCTCAATAAATTCATACATAGCATTGACACCCTTGCTTGTCTGCAGAACAGTCTGTTATAAAACTGTAATAATCCTCTATTACCAAGCAGCTAGCTATTTCTAAAATTTTTCACTATTATGTTTAAATCCAACAAATAAAACCGCTTTTCACATGTATCATATACATATCAACTAATTTTCTTTAGCTCAAACATAGATCTTCCAAGTCAAAAGCTACATCTCTCCATAACTTGGGTTTGACAATGACTCCCTGTCTCCTGGATATTATACTAGATAACATCAACTCTACCACTGAACATGATTTGATTTGTTTTGAATTTACATTTCTTTTACAAACAACATTGGATATATTTGTTTATTGATCATCTCATTCCTTTATTGAACTGCCTACTGTAGGTCCTAGGACATATAAAAGAGATAATCACCCCTCTGGACTTGAAAGAGCACTCTCTTTCCCTTTTACAATACAAGCAATACTTTTGCTACTTTACCATTTCCGCTTGACCTGGGCTTATGCTCTGCTTTGTCACTAAGAAATTTTAAATGTCAGTGTCCATCTGCTGGTTTCTGCTGTCAATCATCTTTGCAAGCCCTTCTCTATCCTGAGATATCATATTTATCAATAGTTTTTTTAATGCTTTTTCTCATTTTAACCTTTTTCACATTTTTAACCCACATGGAATTTATTTTCTATGAATTATAAGGAAGGAATACAGCTTTATTGTTTTCAAAGAATAAGTCAGATTTCCTAAAACTTTAATGACTTGAAATAATATCCATTTTATTGCATTATTAGATATACTGGAATCTGTTTCTAAGCTTTCTGGTTTGTCTAATTTTCTGTTTATTACTGTGCCAAATTACTCGGTTTTAATTTTTTATTAAATATTTTAATTTTTATTTTGTGTGTGTATGAATGTACTGTATGCATGTAGGTTTGTGCACTCATGTCATGCAATGCCAGGGAGGTCAGAAGTGGGAGTCGGATTCCCCTGGAACTGGAGTTAAAGATGGTTCTTAGCCGCCATGTGGGTGCTGGGGAGCGGAACGGGGTCCTCTGCAAGAGCAGTTGGCACTCTCGACCGCTAGGGCATCTCTCCAGCCCCTCGGTTTTAATTTATTGAGCCATTAAACACTTGAAGATTGCTGGTTAAACACTCTGGTCCTGAAAGTAACAAATTTTTTTGGAAAAGTTTTTCTAGATATTTCACCATATTTATTTTCCCAGACCAAGTTTTCAATGTCCTTCGTTTTAAAAAGCGAAGTCTCCATTTGGTTTTAGATAAATTACATTAAATGAATAGATTAAGAATACAAAACCACAGCTGCTGTAGTTGCCTGTGGGATCAAACCAATCAGCAGTTCAACCTGGATGGGGGAGGGGCTCACAAGCCCCACCCCTAACTGAGCTATTGGAAATCCAGGATCATGGCCACCTCTTGCTTTGGTAGATGACCCTACACTCACGCACATACAGGGAGCACTAATTGGACTTAGTGGGTTATACAACTTGAAGAATACATTAAGTTGAGGGGTAGACTGTAGAGAGGTATGATCCAAATTTTTATATCTGTATGAAATTCTCAATTATTCAGCTTCCGGCTCCTGCACTCTCTCTCCTTCCACCAGGCCCCCCTCACCGTTATGAACCCTGACCTCTGGAACCATAAGCTCAAATAAATTCTTTCTTCTATTAAAAAAAAAAAAAAGAAAGTAAAAGCTGGGCATGATGGTGCACACCTTTAATCCCAGAAGTCAGGTGGCAGAGGCAGGCAGATCTCTGTGAGATGGAGGCCAGCCTGGTCTACATGGGGAGTTCTAGGCCAGCTAGGGCTACAGGGAGACCCAGTCTCAAAAAATAAAATTACAAATTATAGAAAGGAAAAATAAGAATGACTAAGAAATACCTTTAAATACTTATTAAGGAAATTAAAATTTTAAACTACTTTATTCATCTTACCCCAGTCAGAATAGCTAAGATCACGAAAACAAATAACAACAAATGCTGGCAAAAATGTGGGAAAGAAGAGCCCTCATTCACTGCTGGTGAGGGTGCAAGCTAGAGCAGCCAATATGGAAACCAATGTGGAGAACTCTTAACAACTAAAACTGGAACTACCATTTGATCCATCTATACCATATACCCAAAGGACTTAATACCCCACTCCAGAGATACTTGTTTAGCCATGTTTATTGCTGCTCTTTTTACAGTAGCTAGTAAATGGAAACAGCCTAGTTTCCTCACCAGTGAATGGATAATGAAAATATTGTACATTTACACACGGAGTTTTATCTTGAGGTAAAGAAAAGTGAAATCCTAAAATTTGAAGATAAAGAGACACAACTAAAAACTGTTATACTAAGTGAAGTAACCCAGAGTCAGAAAAACAAGTGACAGATGTTTTCCCTCATTTGTGGATCTCAGCCCCAAATCCTTAGATGTAAGTATATATCTTCAAGTGACCTCTGGAGCCAGGAAAATAGAAGGAAACAATGTGGGGAGAGGGGAAGAAGGAGCTCTATATAGGGGCAGTGGGAACACAGGTGTTATGAAGGCTAATGGGGCACTTTACCTGGAGAAGGAAGAAAAGGGGCTATACAGGGAAATAGAGGGGAAAGAGAGATAAATAATGCTTATATGGTGTGAAAAGCCAAAGGAAAATGTATTATTCCATAAGCCTACTGAAAAATACAGGTGATATATATATGTGAATGAATTGGTAGAGCTAAAGGCTAAATAACAAAAATCATAGTGCCAGGCAAGGGAAACCTCTCTTAGAGTTGTTGGCCAGGGTAGTTCAAGAGACTCCCAAAATAATATATGTTATTGTCACATCCCTTGATTGTCCCCAGAACTTGAAGATAAGACTATTACTGAACTCAGGACATACGTTGGCCACAGGACTTTGAACAATTAAACTGGAACCGAACTGGAAGCCTTCTGCCCAAAGACTAGTTCTCATAGTATCAGAAGGTACTCTGTAAACTGCCAAGGACAAAAACCAGTCAATGGTACTACCCAGTGGCAAAACTTATAAACCAAAACAATGATCAGCCCAGCAAATCATCACATTGGTACAATAGTGGCACTTTTGGGGGGGGGTCTTTTTGAAACAGGGTCTCTCTGTAGCCCAAGCTGTCCTGGAACTCATTCTGTAGACCAGGTTGGCCTTGAACTCACAAAGATCCTCCTGCCTCTGCCTCCCAAGTGCTAGGATTAAAGGTGTGTGCCACCATGCCTGGTGCAATAGTGGCACTTTTATCTTGGAGGTAATTAACAGATTCCTAATAGGACTTAGGGTCATTCAGTAGGAGAGAATCCATGCATGACACTGTAAGCATATCCAAGTACACATGATTGCAGAGGTCATAGACCTCGGAGAACACACTTCTCTCACTTTCCTAGACCAACATAATTTCTTACTCTATTGTAAGTACATGTTTTTATATTCGCAGGCAACTGTCACTCTCATCACCCATCAAAGAAGCTTTTCTTTGCAACAGATGGAGACTATTACAAAGTTCCAGCTCTAGTCAAAATACAGAGAAGTGACTTGAAGTGCCTGCCCTAAGTTATTCATCTGCAGTGCAACCTCTACACTTAGGGCTCAAGGAACATTACAGAAGGGTCAGAAAAATTGTTAAGAGCCAGAGAGACAAGACACCTGCTGCTAGTTAGCGCATTCTACACATGCTAGGGAAGCTACACTCATGGTACCTCCACAGCATGGCCATCTAACAAGCTGACAAAAATCAGCTGACATACCAAGGTATATAGGGGAAATTTCACGGGGTCTCACCTGAAGATGAAGATCCACAAGCAGCCAATGTAGTCTAAGGGAAGGAAAATCTATTTTCTCCAGGGACTAGCTAATCCAAAGTAGACAGCCCTAGACATATGTACACAGAATCACCACTAAATGGACTCAGTACGTTATATATATATATGTTTGTGTGTGTGTGTGTGCATGCACGGGTGCACACAAGCACCACTCACTATTCATTTTACCAAAGATTTCAATTATTTGAAGGAGTTAAAATTCTGCCAAATGAGTTCCATCAAATAATTTACAGATGTGAAACGCAAGTCACAAAGAGCATGATTGTGATTGTCCCATCACATAAAAGGAAACAGAGAGTAAATAGAACAACCACGTCCACTTGCAGTAAGTACAGCCTTAACCTTCAAGGAGTGCTCACCACTCAGCAGCACTCGGTATTCTCCTCACACTGTCTTATATTTTCTTTTATATAAGAGAATGTCTGATTCTTTTTTACCTTCCAAACTACTAGAAATCGTTTATGAGGGAGCAGATAAATAGGTACAGGTTTTACTGAGGGATTCTTACCAGAAACAAACATTTTAGGCCTATTCCAAGTTTCAAAAGTCAATTTTTTGTTCTTGGAGAAGAGATACATTTAACTATCTCTGCTGGCTTAAAATCACTTAAACAAATTGATATGCTCAGTGACCCCATTTCATTGATTTGATGGGATAACGCCTCTGTAAGAATGAGAAATTCCTTTTGGGTATTGAGTATATGCTCCATGGAGACATTTTCTCCATCCCTTTAATTAAATGGGCAATGAATGGACATACAAAAGAGCTCTGCAATAGCTGATCCATCCTTAACAGTTTATATCACATCATATACATTATATCATATGTCATAGATATTCTAATCAGCAACAGGAAGGGAGAAGGCTAAAAATGTCAGTCGTCAAACTCCCCTGCAAGTGTCTGTGTGTGTGTGTGTGTGGGGGGTGATCTTCCAGGAGGGGAGTGTGGCCAGGCTACAGAGAGCTAGCAAGCAAGTCCCTTCCCACTTGTTCATCCCAACATTCTGGGACACATTTGGAGATCATAGTAAAAGCATCACCTAGAAGGCTCATTAAGCAGTGCTCCCACTTCCTGGGCCTAGAAGGGACTCTTCCTTTCTCAGGAATATTCCTGTTGACTGACCTAGTGACTTGAAGCCTCCCCTGTGCAGAGGAAAGAGAGGAAGACAACACCATGCTACCACATCAGTCTAATGGGCCTGAGCAATCAATGGGGTAGCAGGTCATAGCCAGGTCACCTCGTATTCAACTGCCTGGGCAAGTCCCTCCTGGCCTTGAAGGTTATCTGTGTGCTTATTTAATTGATGTGAGGCCATGGGGGCAGTGACTGTACACAAGGGCTCAGGAGTCTGCCAGTAGTTGGAGCCCTAGCAGCTCAACCTAACTTCTCCTTGCCCAACAATGTGAGGAAGAAGACATCCCTTCCCTCCTGGTATGGTATGATTCGGAGACAACATGTATACTGAGTAACTGGCACTTAGCAAGCTCTCAATAAACAGCATCTATTGTTGTTTTCTCTGTAAAAAGCAAGCCTCAGTTTTTCCTCATTCTTTGTATTTCCTCGTTTTTTTATATAAAAAGCAAATCTTCCCTGTTCCTAATATATTTCCAAAGAAATAGTAGAATCTCAGAATTGAAATACTGTGTCTTTCTTTATACTACGTTTTTGAATCTTTAAGATGGAAATCCATTTTAATTGATAGCAAGCAAACAGCCCCAGTATGGGAAACTCAAGAAAACCTTCATCCTATGCTGTGCAAAATACAATCTAACCACTTTGCATATAAATTTAATGTCAGTGACGACCAATTCTGACAGTTTTCAGGCTCCATGCCAGTTATATTTTGTGAATTTCCTTATTGCCATCTTCAGTGCATAAACCCAACTTCATATATAATACTGTAAAGAAAGAAGCCCATTTTCAGAAGACTCATCTGCTTCTGCCAAAGTGGCTTTAGGGAAAGAAAAAGAAGGAAGAAATCTGACACTACCCCATAACCATAGTCTCGTCATGTTGGTTATGTAGCTACTCATGAGTGGAGATACCTTGGGCACACCCACAATCTTCTATGTGACTTCATGAGCTTAATCCAAGAAGAAAGAGAAGAGCTTTCAAGAACCAGCAGAGGACTAGACCAAACTTTGAGTGCTGTGAACCTATCCAGGGTTCAGCCCCCTGAAACCAGTCTGGAAACATGGCCTGGGACCAGAGTGAGCCTGCATGGCAGAGGTCTATTAGCACTACAAGCCCACAGGAGGATTAGAGCAACTAGATTCATCATCCTATTTGTCAGCTGCTAAAGCACTAGCGGTAAACTAGAAACATTGACTTGGGTCAAATTGAAACTGGCTTTAGTTCCAAATTGAATCAAGCTAAGATTAACTCAAACTAATTAAGTGGCATAGAGATTTCTATGCAGATACTAACTCTGATGCTTCCAGCCTCAAAATAAATGATAGACATATAAAGCAAATACCTATTTCGGGTAACAATATGAAACTAACAGAAGAAAAAGTAATTTGTCACTGACCTCTGCAATAATGTTATAGCTTTAGCCAAATAAAAAATCCAAAAACCCATTCTTCTTAACCAAAGGCCCAAACATGTTAAGGTCCAATTAGGAAACTGACTACATTAATTACCAATTTTGGTGTTATCAGAACTGGTGAGTAGGTGAATAGGTATGTTACTATTTTCCTGATGGTCTAATCTGATTTATGGGCAATAGGACTATTAATGTTTGCTTAGGAGAGGCATGTGCTAAATATCATAATTCCAGTGAAGTTTCCCAATACTCATAGTGAGATAAATTGAAAATAATTAATGAAAGTTAACCAAATGTAAATAAAAATTAACATTTTTATGATCCATAGAATCCAGTAATACATAAATGATAAAAATATACATTATGCTAAATCTACATTAGTGTTAGCTATTTGTATTTCATTTCACAAACATTTTTCATTCAGATATGACTATTCTGAAAATGAAGGTGTTTTGTATAAGTTAAGGAGAGGTAATACATGAGTTTACTCAGAGAATAATGAAAGTAAAAACAATAGAAAATAGTCTTTATTTGCCTACGTCCAACCATAATAATAATAATCTTCTAGGTGTTCACCTCTGTGTACCTACCTTCACCCTGGGAAATGTTAATGTAACACTGACTCACAAGGCTCTCAGATCAAGCCAACCTATCCAAAGAAACTTCTTCTCTGGCTCAATTCTCCAGCGTAGAAGCTGCCACCTGTAGTCTGAAACATCTGGTCACTGTTTTCTAAAAATATTGAGATCCAAACTGAGACTTCCTTCTCAGACAAAGTTTTAGCCATGTTTTATTTGGGAAAGTGGTGGGAACTTCCAAGATTGAGTGTAATTCTAAAGACATCCCCCAAGTGGATGGTGGGCTCTAAAGAAACTCCTGCCAGGCCAGGTACATATCAAGGTCAGTATAGTCTGCAAAGGGATTCCTCAGCCAGCTGAGGCTACAAGAAGACCCTGCCTCAAAACGAAACAAGACAAAACAAAGAAGCTCCTCACACTCTAGAACAAACAAGGCGTGTGTCCTATACCATAAGACAGTGAGGCAGAGTCCTTGTCTGGCTCAGCTCTGAAGAAATTGATGAGTGAGAAAATCAACAAAGCCAACATGTCTGTTGTACCTCCTCTCTGGGTCAAATCTCTGCAATGTACTTTTCAAAAAGCTCCTCCTGGACCCCTCCCTCTTCTCCAGGCTAAGCTTCCCTGTCCTGATGCAGAATCAGACATTTGCAACCAGCCCTAGAGAGCCCATAGGTGGACCCCATGTGTGTGACAGTTCTGTGGGTTCCACTCTCCCACTGAGTGAATGAGGCTGACCTCTGCTCCATGGTGAGAGCCCCAAACTTTACTGGCTGGCTGCATTCCAGACTCCCTACCCCCTAGCTCAGGAACATCTGGGCTCTCCTTCGGCTTCATGTGGTGTGGGGCCCTGTGTGTTCAAACTGGCCCGACTAATACCTATCTTGGGCTACTGATCGAGCTCTTGAATAACCAGGTGAGAATTAGCTGTGTCTCCAGTACAAAGTGAGAAATCAGAACTTGAAGCCTAGAACAACCAGCATTTCATACCTAATAAGAAGACAATGAAGGCATCTGAAGAATACAAGCAAATTCAGTTTTCAATTCAACAAAGAAACACTTGAGCTTCATACCAGTATCACAAACAACAAAAGAAATCCACTTGCCAAAAATCACAACAAAAAACAATGACATGAAAATCCCAAATAATGTCTCCACTAAATACTACCAATCCTATAGAAGAGGGGTACAATGAGCACCCCCTAGATGTAACCCAGGACACAGAATTTAAAAGAACTATCATAGACAGGATCAAAGAATTCAGGGAATTTAAAGAACACACAAACAAACAAATCAAAAAACTAAAAGAAGACAGGGATAAACTAAAAGAAGATAATGATAAACTTTGGACTAATTTTAAAAAGAGACTGAAGAAATCTCGGGCTGAAATGAAAGAGGAAGTGGAACACTAATTAAGCTATCTGGAAAGGATGGGAGAACGTCTCAGTAACAGAATGAATGAAGTAGAAAATAGAATATCAAGACTAGAAGATAAAGGGAAAAAATTGGACCACTCAAGCAAAGATTATGAAAACTTTTTTTAAAAAAACACAAGAAACGTGGGACACCATGAAAAGACCAAACATATGCATCCTAGGTATAGAGGAAGGAGAAGAATCTCAGGATAATCATATTGACCAGATCTTCAATAGAATTGTAGAAGAAAATTTCCCAAAATTAAGGAAAGACATGTCCATACAAATATAAGAAGCACAGAGAACACCAAATAGACAGTACCAGAAAAGAAATTACCTACACCATAAGACAGTAAAAACAATAAATGTTCAAAACAAAGAGAGAATACTGAAATCTTCAAAAGAAAAACAAGTCACATATAAAGGGAATCCCATCAGAATTACAGCTGACTTTTCAATGCGAATGATGAAAGCCAGAAGAACTTGGACCAAAGTATCCCCAGTTCTATATGACTGTAGATGCCAACCCAGAATACTTTACCCAGCAAAAAGTGTCTATTAAAGTTGAAGGAGAAAGAAAAACCTTTCACGACATAAATAGGCTGAAAGAATACATGTCCAGAAAACCAGCCCTTCAAGAGAATACTTGAAGCAACAAAAAGAGTGGAAGAAAGGAACAACTATACCCAAATGGGGACAGAATGTACTTAATGAAGGTACAACTGTGGAAATAATGCAAACAGAAACCTAAATGATGGGAAGCAATATACATCTTTCAATAAAACCTTTAAATATCAGTGGACTGAAATTCCCAATCAAGAGGCATAGACAAGTAGAATGAATTAAGGAACAAAATCCACCTTTTTGTTGTCTGCAACAAACCCATCTCACATTCAAGGATAGGCACTATCTTAAGGTGAAAGGGTGGAAAAAAATATCCCAATCAAATGGTACTAAGAAGGAAGCAGGAGTTTCTATTCTAATATAAGACAAAATAGACTTCAAACTAAAGCTAATCAGAAGAAACAAAGAGGATCACTTCATTCTTATCAAAGGAACAATTGACCAAGATGATATCACAGTCATGAATATATATATATATATATATATCAAACTCTGGTTCACCAAACTTTATAAAGACAATTCTCCAGGATCCCAAGGCACAGATTAACCCCAGTACACTCATAGTAGGGGACTTCAATACCCCACTGAGCCCTTAGGACAGGTCAACTGGACAAAGAATAAACAGAGACATTTGAATTGAATTATGTGATACACCCAATGGACCTCACAAACATCTACTAAATATTCCACCCAAATACCAGAGAATACACTTTCTACTCAGCCCCATGGAACATTCTCCAAAATCAGCCACATACTGGGACACAGAAAAAAACCTCAACAAATACAAAACGATTGAACAGTTTCTAGAACTAAGCAACCAATTATTTTCAGATTTAGGATTATTTTTGGTGTATAGGTTGAGGGTATGTATGCACATTTTAGAGTAATATAAGATGAAAATAATGAGGAAAAAACTAGTATGTCATGACATGGCTAACCACAGTATTAATTTTATGGGAGTGTTTCTTAGTATTTCTTATACAAGGCTGTTTGAGCTTTTGCCCAAGTCTTTTCTAAAATATACAGTAGTTAAAAGTATCACGCTGGTGTAACTTACCCTTCCTGGATGCTTAATGACCATACTTGATGCCCATAACAATTTTGTCTAGGGTCTTAAGGGATAACTTTGTTCCTTGCCCTCAGAGGTCAACTAAGCCCCAGGGGACTATGCACGGGAGCATCTCTTGAAATGTCCTGCAAATGTGAGTCATCAGTCTTCCTGTGCTGGGAGGTCTTGGAGATTCACTAATGGGACTTCAGCCAGTGTCTAGTCTATAAAAAGGAAAGTCTGCTCATGCTTCAAAAGGGGAAACCTGGTAAATGAAAAGCCAAAATAAGCCAGGGGCTCCCTCCTCCCCTCCAACACCTGACTGACCCCCGAGGACCAGATCCTCAACTGACCTTGAAAAAACAGAAACCTTGGTTAATCTGGGCAAAGTGTATGGCCTTAAACATCCTAAAGGAAAGTATAACAGGAAATCTATAATTAGTAAGGCTTGAGAAATTGCACTTCAGGTATAAAACTTGAGATATTAGTAAAAAGACAAAAATTTTTTTTTTAAAAAGAGCACAGTTGTTTTGCCTTTCTTACTGGCAAGTGCAGCTACTCTATGGCTGCCACTGCTTTGTCATCATTCAAACACATGAGACACAGCTTTTCAACCTTCCAATATGGACTGAAGACTCATGTCTCTGCGAGAATCCTCCAAATCTTCAGTGCCAGGTGGAGACTGCTGAGACATCCAACTTGTGGACTGAGCTAACTGAGGTTTCAGCATCTTCAGAGTATTGTTGGACTGCCATTGTTGGACTACCCAGGCTGTATTATGGAGACCAGTACAGGAAGATCAAGACAGGATGTGGTGCTTACTGAACCTCATTTAGTGACCATGGGAAGAGTAAGTCCCAGTGTGGAGGACAAGGGCAGAACTGCTGGTTGTTTGGGCTTGCGAGGTAGGAGCCTTCAAACATGACATCTTTCAGCTTAATAAAGAAAAAAAATGCCGGGCGTGGTGGCACATGCCTTTAATCCTAGCACTTGGGAGGCAGAGGCAGGTGGCTATTTGTGAGTTCGAGGCCAGCCTGGTCTACAGAGGGAGTTCCAGGACAGCTGGGGCTACAGGGAGACCCTGTCTCGAAAAGACCAAAAAAATACAAAAAATAAAGAAAAAAATTATAAGCCAAACATGCTAAAACCTATGATATATGTGGCATGCATATATCCATATTTTGGAGTGATGCAAATTGGAGAGAATAACAACAACAGCAACAACAACAACGGAAGAAGGACTGGGTCAAAGAACTAACTGAAGTGGTGAACCTCTGCTCGCTCCAAACAGTAAACTTCTGCATTGAAAATGTTAAAAGGTGCTGAGAAAAAGATGAAAGACATGTTTGGCAGAATGCATGAGCTCTAGAGGGGTGGGGGGAGCAAGGAAGGGGGCACGGGTCTAAATTCAATTGGAAATATTTTATGAAATGCACAATAAAAATTGGATTTGGAAAAAAAATAAAGTCATTGGTCCATTTTTTGTGGAGTTGCATCCATCCAGTTCTCTGCCAATATTTACTTGGATTATCTTTTTAATTCAGTTATCAGGTTTTAGATATTCACAATACAAGTCCTGTATCTTCCATGCAGTTTTCCTGTGTTTTCTCCTTTATTGCATTGTTTTCACTTTTTCAGGCTTGCTGTTTACAGCATGAGTGTTGTTTTCATTTTGAGGAAGTTAGACAATCTAACACCACCTTTACTAATATAAAATCATTAGGATCTACCCATTCACACCTGAGGACTGCAGTTATGTTTCTGCTTCAGGCATTTGATGACTGAAGGTTCATTTTTCACATTTGGTGAGAAGCTTGTATGTGCCATCATATATACAGTTATCCCAGCAGCGTTTGTAGGAATCAGTATTATTCCACAATGGAATGTCAGAAAACCTTTAAAGGAATCATCACTAAATAAGATAATGTCTGTTATTTCAACTAAACTCCATCACTGCTTGCACTCACTACTGAACCAGTTCCTTACAGTACGGGTTACTGTAGCTCCTGTCAGGGTACAGAGCTGGGCTTGGTGAG